>CAUYSK010114242.1:0-105660 GCA_963575035.1 Avahi laniger
CGAATCTACAACTAAAGGACACGGGGAGCACTAAAGGGAGGGAAGGGCATGCCTTTAACCTGCATTTGGGTGAGGCAAAGACATAAAGTGTAACTAGAATGTTTGTACCCTCACAATACCTTGGAATAATAATATAAAAATAAATAAATAAATAAATAAATAAATAAATAAATAAATAAATAAATAAAAAAGAAATGCCATTCCTGTCCATCCCATATTAAATAACATAACATTAGAGAAGCTCTGTTGGAATAAGCTCTTCCAATGATAAGCTTTTTGATCACGTCTAAAAATAAATTTAAATATTTACTAGGTTACAGAGGACGACTTGTTTTATAAGGGTTAAACTCAATCTGCTCTCATACAAAAGAATAAGCCCATTAACCTTAAATTTTTCAAGCTAAAATATAAAATACATATTTACCTGGTTGTGTCTGTGGCACTCTTGGGTGTGGTGACGTTTTTGGCTTGGCAGGAGCACGCGGTGTCTGCTTGGGAGCTAAAAGAAAGGATACAGGTTCGGAGTTCTTGAGGCCTTCAAGAATGACAGTACCTAAGCCTCTAGGAGCTCAGGGATGTTTGTCGAGTGACTAAGGATCTAAATACACAGCAATTAATGCAATTAAAGCTCCTAAAGATCTGCAAAGTATTGGGAGATAATTTTTCTATATAATGGAAAACAAAACAAAAAAGCACATTAAATGACATCCAAGATATTCAGCTGGCAAAATGAAACTGCTGAAACCTCAGAAATATCTTCTTCAAATATCTTTTAAATAGGTTGAAAATAAATTTCATAAGAATTCTTTATTACAAGTTCACATCATTTTATCAGAATATCCAGATATATTATTTTAAAAGCAAACACATACAATGTTTTCTAAATAAAAAACAAAACTATTATGTTATTATGTTATAGTCCAAATATAGAATGTATTTTCACAGCAAGTGCTAATGGAAAAAATAAATCTATCAAACAAAACACAATTTTTGTTGGTTAGGAAGAGAAATTGGACACCACGGATACTTTTCAATGGAGAGTTTTTCCTTTCCAGGGCAATTCCTAAAGAAGTTCTAGAACATTCAGTGTAAAAACCAATTGTTTCTTCATCAAGAAAATTAAAAGCATATCCTGTTGAAGGAAAGAAATTATCAGATGCAAGGCTGCAGCTTATGGAAACACCTGATTTGGCTGATCTAGTGTTTGGGATAAAAAAGGAACAAAATGGTGTTAATGTCATGCAGTTTCAGACACCTCAAGAAAAGATTGCTGAAAATAAGAGTTTTTAGACATCAGAAATTTCTGAAGGACTCTGCAGAGAGTTCTTCCTGATACTAAATCAAAATATACAAGATAATGCAGTGGTTTCAGTGGAATTATCTTATTTGCAGAGAGATGAACACAAAGAAATGGTCACTGGTTTAGAAATCCGGAATTTGGGGGTTTAGCGCTCCCTTTGCTAATGACAGGGTCTGCAGTCTCAGGTTTTCCATCAAAAGTTACACAGTTTTTAAGAACCCTGCAAGCCCCAAATTCTGTGATTCTAGAATTTCTTACAGTCTTGTGATTTTCTAATTCTCAACTTCTTTGCTTACTGAAGTTCTAACTAATATGCTATTTGCTTCCCTCAGGGTGTAAGAAAGATCACCTGAAGGTAAAGGCATGTCATGAAGCAATTCCATGAAAATTGATAGAGAATGAGATAAGAGTCACTAGTACCAACATTTGCAATTAGACATTTCGATAATATCACTATAGCTGTTAAAAACAAAACTGGACAAGTTAGATACAACTGATACAGATTCCATTAATGTAGTCAAGGTAGAATTTCATTAAATTTAAACTGTAGAGTTTACAGGCAATGCTTAGTTAGGAAATTCCAGAGGACAATGAGTAAAATTAATATCCACATCTCCTTTGAAAATAGAGCCATATAAAATAGTATAATGATAATCGAAACAGAAGTTTGGGCTTATTTAAGATAAATTTCTGTTTCATGGAAACCTACAGCTATTGAGAGAATTTTTCCTTGTAAGAAGAGGCACATTTAGTTGTCCATGTGGGTGATTTGTTTTCATTCATTTCAAACTTCACTACCTCGTACTTTTATGACCAGCAAAAGTAATTGGTTTGATTTCAGTTTCTCTTATTTGTATACAATGAAATGGCCAAACCATTGTAGGAAAGAGTGGAAAGAAGTAGGGTACTTAAATAATGACGAGGTGACTGGCCTGTAATACTCTCTTCTATGTGGATTGAATTGTTAAGTCTGTTTCTGGAGGTTTCTCTTAACTTCAAACACAAATCAGGTATCTTAAAATACTTTTTACATGACCATAGAAGTTGTAAAACTAGTCAAGATGACAAAGTAATTAAAATTAGAATATATGTAAATAGAATATAAATGTTCTTCCTCAGAAACACTCCTATTTCTTGAATTAAACACTTGTAGAGTAGCTGAGAGGTGGTTTTCTGTCATATCCTAAAGAAAATTCACAACACCACCAGATGAGTGCTTACTGAAGATAGTGAGACGTCAGACAGGTGGAATCACCCATCAAAGGCTGTGAGCAGAGTGATGAAGTCAGGGCCTTTGACATCTAGAAGTGACCTTATTGTCATTTTACAAACACTCATCTCATATATGAAATAGAAAATAGTGTATTTACCGGGTTCAGTCTGAGGCTCATCTGGGCTGGGTAGGATTATAGGTTGAGAAGGCAAAGGTGATGCTTCTATGGCAACTGAAGGAAAGTACTTAGGTTACTGTAGTGCTTGACACAACTTGAGTATAGACGACAGACAGGATGGTGACAAATAGATTTTTAAAAATAAAGAAAATTGTAAATTTGCAACAAAACAGTTGCAGATTGACTTCTTTATAATGCATTTGGTTTAAAAAAACTTAGAGACACCAGGTTACAAAGTACTTTTGAAATCCTCACACGGCATTAGGATGCTACCTCCTCGACAATGCTGGAAGATATATTCAATAGGAATTATTGAGGGAAAAGGTAATTTAAAAATGTTATAGCATGAGCTAGTTAAGAAACATTGAATTTCAATTAAACAATGGAGAACAAAAATCAAGCATGGAAATGAAGGTGACGGAATGAATGTTAATGGAAAGCATGTTGCTAGGTCAACATATAAATGGGTCATCATACAAAAAACGTATGATCTAAAACATTCGACACAATGCCAAGCTGGTATCATGTTCAATGTTAGGAAAAAAGATGCTATAGATTCAACAGTTTCACTGACTTAAGTAGAAAAACAGAGCAAGGTCTTGATACAGAACTGAATGGGAGCAGAGCCATTTTGGACAATGGCTATGAATAGGAGCACCTAGAAAGAAAAGTAACTGCCATGGCAGAGAATGATGGTGCTACATGAATTCACAGCGAGAGAGACCCTGAGGTTCTCCAGTGATGGAAGCAACAAGGACAGAAAGCACACAGGGTCGGGGTGGTGAGATTACTACCTAATGTGGTCTCAGGTGGTTCAGACACATATGTGATAGATTCCACAACTATATCAAAACAAAGGAAAACAATTTTAAAAACTGTAAGATATTAAGCTATTGTCAAGTATTTCTTTCTAGAATGTAAACACCTTGTTCTCTAAATAATTTTCATCATAATTTTACAGATAGAACAATGGATTTAGAAAAAAAAAAGAGACTCAGGAAGACACTCCTACTCTATAATACTAATCCTCCAACGAATACTTAGGTTTTAATTGTCATTCGCTGGCTTTCAAACATTATTATGCCTCAATCTTTAGATACCAGCAGAGAAATAGGAATTTGTTTCTGTATTCAGAGAGAGTTAATTACCAGTTTAAGAATTCAAGAATGTCGGAAGCTATGGCTCTTCATATCTGTTCAATTGTAGATCAAGTACTACAGTTTGAACTTTCACGTTCCATGGATATATTTTACTTGGCATATGCCAAGTAAAAATGTGTTGAATAAACAAAGTAAAGCATGTAAACCTTTACCACCTTCAGTCTTTGACTCCTCTGGCCTGAGTGGTGCTTTGGCAGTGGGATACACATAATCTGTTTCGGCAGGTGCTAGGGAAGAAACAGGGAATGGCTGGTTAGTGGTGGGCAGCCTGAAGTACACTGTAATGGAATCCTGTGTGTAATCTGAAAACAGAGGTTAGCTATTTTAAGCAGATACATTCTTGAGAATAACATATTGGTAGATTATAAAGATGACTACAATTTAGGAAGGCAGGAATGAAGGCTGGAAAAGAAGACAGTATGTTGTGTAGGAAACACACACACACACACACACACACATACACATGATAACTGGCAGAGTTTAAAGCAATTTCTACATGAAGCAAAATGTATAATTTCACTTCCTTGCATATTTGGTATAAGGATTCTGGTAAGAAAAAACATAAAATGAGTCCCTCGGAAGCCTGGGGGATGAATCCTAAAAATGATATGAAAATGAAAAATGAGATGTACATATTCATATTGAAAGAGTGACCAGAGTATTAAAAAATTAAATTTGGCATTCAGAGTGAGAAGAAAGTAAATGAGGAAATTCTGAAACTACTGTAGCAATGCAGTAGACACTAGCATGATGTGCTATATATCTTGACTTTCAACACCCGCTGGATGAGCATGGATAGGTGGCTGTGAAATGTCGCAAAGCATGAGGACATCCAAAGATGACCTTTGCAATGAAATGGAAAAGCACATATGCCTGACTTCCCATTGGGAGACATTTTTACCTATAGTCTCCTTTGATGACTCAGTGCTAAATGTAGCCAATTCCAGAACATCAGAAGCTAGCAAAAAACACAAAACAGTACAATTGATCAAGAATGAGTTGTTGTGAGCACTGAATGAAGTAATACAAACTAAGTATTTAGAAAAATGCCTTGCACCTAGTAAGTACTCAATGTTAACTGTTATGACAACAACATTATCAATAACACTATGGGGAGCTCTAATAACTGAATTGAACTCACAATATTTTAACTGTTGTAGGTTTTACCATTAATAGCCATACTTGTACGTTCAATATGAGTGCCAAAATGTCATTTATCTAATGAGAAGATACTCAAAAGGGATGAAAAAAATTACAATCCTATGCTAGAAAAAAATTGGATCCATTGTTTCAAAATAAATGTCAGGAAGTAGAAACAGCATTGCTAATATCAATTTAAACAATTTGTTTCCAATTTTGAGGGGCAGTCTTTACAGAAGACTGTCTTTATTGAAGTGAGAACTTTCTCCTTTCTTGATGGTCACACTGAACTATAAATCTTTTCAGACAGCAGAGCACAAATTTAGTTTACTACTAAAGAGAACCACAAATTTGTGATTGTTGATGCAAAATGAAGTATAAAATCAGTTCTTCTGAGTTGGTTGACCACTTAATCAGATACATGATTTTCTAAAATGATACAGAGCAAATTTAATAAAGTATTTTTATACAGTTGAATAACATAATATTAATATAATGTATTACTAACTTAACACCAATATATAATCATGGAAAGAGCATTGTACAATATTTATACAGAGCTATTAAATGTGTATTATATAATTTACAAATACGATTTTTTATATTTGTAAATACAATGCTTAGAGGATTATAGCGTGTTCCCTGAAGCTCACAGTGAATCCGGACAGATAAAACAGTCTATTTACCAGGTTGACTTTGTGTCATTTCTAGGCTTGGTGATGTCACCGGTTTCAAAATAAGAGTTTGCAGTTCAGTTGGAGCTGAAAGAACAGGGTTTAAGTTGTAAAAGCAATTATGAATAATCTATTTCACATGTTTTAGACAGAGGTAGCAATGAACTGAAATACACAGACCCTGAAAATCACAAGGTAATGGAAAGCCATGCAGAGTGTACACTATTTAAAACAGAGGTCAGCAAACTATGTCCTTCCCAAGTTCAGTCCTCTGCTAGCCTGTGAGCTAAGAATAGTTTTTACATTTTTTGAATGATAGGAAAAAATGAAGAGTATTTCATGACATGTGAAAATGGTATGAAATTCAAATAAAGTTTTATTGGAACAAAGCCACATCAGAAACTAAAATGATTCAGGTCAAATTTATCTTATCAGCTTTGGTTGCCTTTACGCTACAGTAGCAAATTGAGTAGTTATGATAGAGATCAAATGGCCTACAAAGTCTAAAACATTTACTGTCTAACCTTTCCCACCCCCCAACCCCCCCAAAAATTGCCTATTCCTGACTTAAAGAACCTTCTGGAAAAGCAAGACCCTATTTGGCAAAATTAGGTTCTCATGCACTATTGTATCTGAACCTTAATTCCCACGAAGTCTTTCTAAAAGCTTTCTATAGCTGATCCCATGACAGAGACATTAATAAAACGTTGAATATTATTTAGGAGTGTTTTGTTCTATATTCCAGCTTCACTATCCCCTTGGCTACCCTCACAATAGGTATTGAGACTTTTTGTTTTATTTTTGCTATTCCCACCCTCCCACCCACTAATCTAAATCCTATAATTATTCCAAAGCCCAACTACTGTTGGCCCACAATTATTCTTGACTCTTTTGAATAATTTCTATTTTTACCACTCTGTTAGGCTTCTCTTGTATAGGCAAATTGTTCTACATCTAGAAAACTGTATCTAAGAAAACCTTAGGTGTTCTTTACAATCACATGGCACTCTGTTTAAGAGGTGAAACATGCCCTTACTTTTCATCTCCACCTCTGCTTCTTACCCCACCCTACTCCACAGCTAATATGGTGCTGGGGACACAGAGAGCAAGGAAACGAGTGTTACTTAAGCCAAAGCAGTAGCGGTGTCTAAAAAGTGATGAATGAATGGTACAAGAGAACTGAGTAAGATGCATCCTTTGTCGGAGACAATCTTTATGTAGGGCATACAAGATGAATTTAGCTGCAACATAGATCTCCCTCAACAATGAACCTAATGATGAACCCTGCAGTTGGCAAACTATTGTCCATTATCAGTGCCTTTTCTCTCACAAGGCATAGAGGTGGGAAGTTCAAATCACCTTATTGTCATTCCTGGGACCCCAATGCAATGTGCAAGAATGACACCTTAATCCAGAAACCACAGATTTTCCTTATTTCAACTGAGAAGCTTTAGGAAGTTTAAAGTTGGCAGGGGGTGGATGGGGCTTCCCTCCCACCCACCTTTGTGTTTTTGAAACTAAAGGAAGATCTTGGGTTGCTATAGTGTTTATAGGTCTAGAAATCATTGACAGCATTTTATATGGATCTGTGTTTTCCAAAATATATTAGAATTTTCTTGAGTTTATTTACTAAATTAAAAAATACAATTTCGTTTCTTATCACTGAGGGCTCCTTTAGAGACCAAAATCACATACAAAGTTTGTTTGCTAATTAAAGGACTAAATATTAATGCATAGATATTCAGAAGGATCTCTACTTAGTAAAGATTAAGAGATGTTGCTAAACTGTGGTGGAGAACAGGAGAACTCTAGCTCATTGATGATTGAGGGGCCTAGAACTTTCAGGGAAAAACTTTTTGTTGTTCTTAATGGGGACACCTTGTTCTTTAAAATAAGAAGAGAATAATGAGAATGGCGCATAAGATCTTGTAGAAAGTTACTCGGAGTTCATGATACTTAATTGTTGCTGCTTTATAAATCTAAATACCAAACAGAAGCGGAACAATTTGGACCTCAGATTTGACACTAAATCATATGGTGCAATTTTAATGAGGGTTTCACGGCAGAGGGATGCCCTTCACTGGGTCCAGGGACATCTGTTAAAAACAACAGGTAACACTTGAATTAAGACTCCTGACTACTCATAAGATGAAGTGTAAAATGGAGTGGCAACAGCAGTCTCTGGAAGCAGAGGCGGCTCGGTCATGATAGCGATGGAGTGGGTTTTTCATCAGCAAGACAAAGCATTCAATGAAAGTCTCAAAAATCATTACCTAATGTTATTCCTGGAGCCTCAGTGCTATGAATAACAGGTTCGAACCCTGGAATGGGAACTAACCAAAAGCAACAACATGAACACAAGAAAGCTTAAAGACACATGAAAACTATTAGTTTTTCTCTTAAAACATGAGTTTCAAACGATACTTTTTTTTTAAAACTTTGGAATTTGGAAGCAAATAGTTGCTTTTTGGAGATTTTGCCACACTAGCCACAACAATTGATCGCAGAAGGCAGTCACAAGATTTGAACTCTGCTACATGTTTTAGTATTGTCCACATGAGGTTTTCCTAGTTTTTGGCTGATTGTAACTAATATGGAAGTTTGCTTTGGAAATCTGTTTAGGCAATATATAAAAATGGATATATATATATATATAAATGACTATATATGACTATATATATATAAATACATATGAAAGCAAACTTGTTGCATTTCTTGGAAGTTGAAAAAATACCTGCTTTTATAATCATGGCTATGACAAATAGATCATATGTTTCAATGTAGATATAACAATAAATAATCATGAGTGACTCTGCCAATCTTGCTGCAAACACATTTTTAAAAAGAGACCAAGAACTTCATCCAAACCAAGTCATTTAAGAAATCAGGCACACAAGTTTCCTCGAGCTATGTTCTCCTGGACAGCTCTGTAGGAGAAGCAGCTGCTAACCATATGGCATAACTTGACTCTTAGAGAACACGACGCCAGTTACCGCCCTTTATAGGCACTGCTTTCGGTCCCACTGGGACAGGCTGCTAGGGCTCACCCCTCAAACCACAGAATCATACATTTACCCGATTTGGTCTGAGGTACTTCAGGACTTGGTGTGGTTTTAGGTCTGGGACGTGGACGATGTGTTCGTTGTGTTTTAGGAGCTGAAGGAAGAAACTTTGGATTACTCTAGTGCAGGTGGCTTTGGAGCAATATAAAGCTTAAGGACATCAGAGGGTGACAAGATAGTCTTATAAGGCTGATGACAACGTGATTATGATGATGATGGAATGGGTTTGGAAATAAGCAGAGAAAAATTATTGAGGAACACAGAATATCATTACCTAGTGTTGTTTCTGGAGCCTCAGTTCTAAAAGTGACAGCTTCAAGGACTGTAGCAAGAACTGGCCAAAAAATAATAAAATAAATCAAAGAGATTTAACAAATTCACTTGAAGATTAATTTTGCAAGTCAATTTTAAGCTTCAGAACTAAAAGAAAAGTGACACTTGTTCTTTGCAGATTTGGCCAAACTGTGGCCAGGTACCCATTAATCTCATAATACAGAATTACAGGACAGCATTGCACCCAGCTAAATATCACTATGTGGTCAACAAGATGTTCTCCTGGCCGTTTGATTACCTGACCCTTGCTAATGTGGACGAC
The DNA here is from genome assembly GCA_963575035.1 of Avahi laniger. Classification (NCBI taxonomy): domain Eukaryota; kingdom Metazoa; phylum Chordata; class Mammalia; order Primates; family Indriidae; genus Avahi; species Avahi laniger. Next base: position 9,323 of record CAUYSK010114242.1, read on the forward strand.
TGCTGGACGAGCTTTTTACATACTTACATAACATATACTTTTCTAACTCTACTGAAAAAGCATTTAGCAGTCTGCTTGCATGTCTATAAAAGTTAAAATAAATGTCTACTGTTTTTGCTTACTATTTAAATCATTATGGGTACAACAAAGATTTCATATGTTTGAAAGCATAAAGAGTAACTCATAATTATTGAACTGTGCACATCAAAATCTCAAAGTAGTTTTTGATTAATTAAAAGTTAAGAAACATTGTTAAGCCCTGTTTGAGGAGGAGAAAGAGTCAGTCTACACTACCATAGAAACCTACATATGCATTTTCTAAACTTGGACACATTTTAAAATTTGACAATTTACTAAAAACAACATTCCTTGAAACCACAAATCCACCAATATATCACACAGATCCTAATACAGCAAAAATAATATGAGCAAAGAAACATTGTATTTCCACAATTGATGAGGGATAAGCAGTATAAATAAGGGGTAGATGGAGATTCAGTTTAAAATAGTTAATTAATGCTGTTTAAACAAATGCACATGATCGCATGAGACAAAGTTGAGCAGTTACATAGCAGGTGGATGTCCTGAAATTAGTTCATGCGGTTCTCTTAAATTCAGCTGATAACTTGACACAGAGCCTACCACAGTTTCAAGATAAAGACTGTAATGGAATGACAACAAAGGATGATGGGATGGTCTTGAGATGCAGAAAGAACTGTGACTACAACGGTATGACAATGAGCAGGAAAAGCTCTACTGAAGGACACACATTCGCATTACCCGTGGTTTCTGGAGCTTCAGTTCTAAGAGTACCAGGTTCAAGATCTGTAGCAGGAACTAATTAAAAGCAATGAAATAAACACTTTGCGAAAAATCAATCAATTAAATATGACTAGTATAATATTGCTTCAACAGATGTACACTAATTTGAAGAAATTTTGTGAAATTTAATATTATTTGAAGATTTGGTCACCTTATAGCCAGGTAAACAATCTTTTAAGAGGCACCCAGTCCCAACTTACACAGTCTGGTAAGCATCTCAAAAGCCAACTCACTAGATTTCTAGGCATCTAGTACCTAATTCTAGCTACTGTAGAAGACTGGCCTAGAAACATGTTTACATATTTTACCAACCATTGGCTTTTCTGTGGAAGCTTTAAGAAAACAGCATGTCTAAGTGAGCATGGATACAATCAATAGCTTTTCTGTTTGACAGGAAACATAGCAAAGAATAAAACAAAGTGAACCATGCTCTCTTGTTGAGAACTCAAATTTAGAAATAGGCTGAGACCTCGTTGGAGGCAAAGGCACTCAACAAATCAGGATAAGGGACAAACAATCAGTGTGTGGTACCCAGTAGAGTAGCTCTCTGCTCTGATCGCAAAAATGCAGTATCCTAGATTGGAGAGACTGCTGATGCTTTTTGGGTCAGATGCAAAATTCTGAATCATAGTGTTAAGGGCTTTTTCAACTGCTGTCATGGACTCTTCCAATTGCAGCACTATCATTGCCACTTGGAAGCAGAATCCTGCTTATTTCAGGAAGCCTATGCCCTCTGACTGGGCTCTACACCTCCTTTCTTTCTGCCTCCTTTGATCTCCAAGATTTTAAAACCCAACTTCTTTCCAACTCTTTATTTCTGTTCTTCACAAACTTCTCTTTCTCTAAGCTCATACATGTTTATGACTCCCCCAAAGCAAGTTTGATTTGCACAGACACACTGCCTTGGTTCCATCTTTTGACTATTTCGTACTGGGGCAGGCTTTGGCCCTGACTATGCTACAGAGCAAAAAGTTACAAGTAAGCCACCCCTTCCTCCTGTGATATCCTCACAGCTATTGTGGCTGTGGGAAGATGGAAGGCACTTAATGTTTGTTTCTAGAAATAAAAATGCTTCTTTCTACCTTGTCTTTCAAAGAAGAACTGAATGAAATAAGTAGTAAATAAGATACACAGTAAACGAGAAGACCCTTGCGTGGAAAGCACAGGAATGCCGCTGCCACACCCTCACTGTGTTTTCCTTTGCTAACTCAACAGTGGGAGCAGCAGATCATTCCATGCCTTCACCCACACAAGGCTCACATGAGTTGTCACTCCCACCATGCGCCTCAGTCTCAGATTCCCAAGAGCTGCTAGGATGCGCTCCTTGACCAGAAACCCACATTTACCCGGTCTGGTTTGAGGAGCCTCGGGACTCGCTGTGGTTTTAGATTTGGGACGTGGACGACGAGTTCGTTTTGATGTTTTACGAGCTGAAGAAAGAAAACCTTTAGTTACTACAGAGTCTATAGCTCAGAAGCTAAGGGTAGCATGACACATGACTCTAGATTTCCAAAACTTACTAGATTTTTCTCATATTTCAGGAAATTCATCTTAACTATTTACTTAGAAACTTTCACCCTTTTTATAATAGTCTGTCTCCTTTTACAATTGAAAGTTCATTAGGAGGATGTGTCATATATAAAATGAAATTATTAATGCAAAAAGAGAAGAAAAGTTAATAGGACTCATAGAATAAAAAACTGCTAAAATACCATGCTGCTGGTGGAAGTGGTCACTTACAAGCTCTCTTTGACAGTTTACTAAAATAAAACCACATAATTAACTAAAATATCAATCAAAGAATATCACATAGATAGCATAAATAAATAGATAGAACTTTAGATCCACAAAGAAACTCCCTGGCAACCACAATAATTGTTAGAATCAAAAATTGCTTTTTAAAATTACCTTAAATGAAACATTGGTTAAAAAACACACAAGATGAAAAAACAATTTCAGATGGTTACATGCCCAAAAGATAACCCAAGTTAGGTTCATGGATGGCTCTCTTAAAAACAAGAGATGACTTGTTTTAAGAGTTAGAGCTTTTAATTCTGTTAGGAGGAAGAATATAATGGAATGACAATAGATGATGATGACGTAGTCTTACAAAGCGAAAGAATCTGTGGCTATGACGTTGATGGAATGGGTTTGACAATGAGAAGGAAGAACACTGAGGGTCACAATGTGTTATTACCTTGTGTTGTCACCCAAGCCTCAGTTCTGAGTGTAACAGGTTCAAACTTTGCAGTAGGAACTGACCAAAAGCATTAAAATAAACCAAATGATTGTTTTAAGTCAATAAAACTCAAAACTTTTTCTTCAAAATTAATCTTACTAGTATAACATGGTTTATAGAATTATACAGTAACTTTTAAAAATTATTAAACTGAAAAAGCAGACAGTTGATTTCCTAAAATTTGGCCATACCTAAGTCAGGTACCTATTTTCTTATTCCTCATTCTTTGATTACTTAGTTAATAATCCAAAGCGGACTGTACGGGTATTGCTAAGAACTCATCTTTGGAAAGAGACTGAGGCCTCAGCATGATGGATCAAGTAGGGTATCCCTCCAGTCCAAGCAAAGAGAGAGCATGCCTTCAGGGGAAAGAACAGCTTGCTGATGTCTTCCAGATCAAATCTCAACTGCCCTGCAAGCCACGTAGGCCTCTCCACCATGGGTATCCACGGACCCAATAAGATACAGAAAGGTATTGACTACTGTCTCAAAGACAGACACCTCTACGTAAGTTTTGCAGTTAGTCTATCTCCTCGGGTTGGTCTCTCCTTAGATCTCTTCTTTCTGATTTTATTCCTCCTACCCTTCTACTAACCCATGTACTACAGTGATTTCAAGACTCCAGCTCTCTCTTAAATCTATGCTTCCCTGCCCCAAATATTTATGTATCCAGTCCATCTCATTGGTAACACCCAAAAACCAATCTTGTATTTGTAGAGATACTGCCTAATGCCATTTTCTGATTTATTTATATAGGCAAGCCTTCTGCTCTCAGCTATCTTGCAGGTTTGAGAATTAACACGTCTCCCACATCTGATGCATACATCTAACCTAAAAGATGCTTATAGGATCTGGAGGACACAGAAGGCACTTAATAAATGCTTTTTGATTTGAACTACATATGCCTAAATTTTCTAAAGAAGTTGTATTTTCAAGCACTAAACAGAAATTAGTTAAATACACGGTGATAGAGAAGATTGCACGTGGGAAGAACAAGGCAGTGGTTCTCCCAACCACTGAGATTACTCTTGAGAACTTGATGGGTTAGGCTGCTGGGACTCTTTAAACCAGGAACACGTGGTTTACCTGGTTTGGACTCAGGTGCTTCAGGACTTGGTGTGGTTTTTTGTCTAGGACGTGGACGACGTGTCCGTTGTGATGTTTTGGAAGCTGAAGGAAGAAATTCTCGGGTTACTACATAACTACATTATCTATGGTTCTGGAAGCCATGGGGGGTGAAGACATGACTCCAGACTTTCTACAGCTTTTTAGAAGTTTGATTTTTAGTTTAAGATAAAAGAAGTATCCTTACAGATCTTCTTTTATCACAGAAAATTCTTTGAAGACCAAAATCACTTTATAACTCAAGAAATAAAGGTTAGTAATTATAATCAAAGCCTCATAGAGCAGCTTGACTAGGCATCAAAAAGGTTAGAAACCATTGCTTAATTTGAACAGATAATCAAGGACAGCCTCACTGAATCTGGAATTTATAATTTAACCTTTTGATCTTTGGCATGTTTTCTATATAACTATTAAGATAAGAACATATTATTACCTTAATAGAAATAAAATAATAAAATACTATGCAAGTAGGAAAATATGGCATAAATATAGATGCGCAATGAATCCTCTTGGCCCTGTGAGAGCTGTTAATGACTTTATCTGTCTAGTTAAGAGACAGAGACCTGTGATACATTTGAAACACAGCTTTATCACAAACACTGCTTAAACAAAATACAGACTGACATGACACGATTTCAAGTAGGTTATACAGCAAATAGATGTCCTCAGGTATGTTCATGCATGACTGATTTTCTTAAAAACAACAGATAATTTAAAAGTCTTCATAGTTTTAAGAAGAATATAATTGAATAGCCACAAAGAATGACAATTCTGTCACATGAAGCAAATTGAAACTCTGGGTTTGATGATAAGCAGAAGATTTGTTGAAAATAGTGTATTAACATTACCTAATGTTGTTCCTGGGGCCTCAGGTTTAAGAGTCACAGGTTCTAAGACTGTAGCAGGAACTGATCAAAAACACAGTAAGTCAAAGAGATTTTAAAATATATGAGAAGTTAGAGAACTCGCATGCCAACAAATCTTAGTAGTATATCGATTTTTTCTAGAGAAATAAAGAAAAAAATTAGCTTCTTCACTGAGGGGATTTGGTCAAACTATAGTCATGGTCAGTCTTAGGCTTAGCTTTTGAACTATCTTGAGTAGCTTAAAGAATTCCACATGAAATTCTCCTAGGCTTTAACTAACGAATATTAACTGATATGGAAAACTCTGCACTGGAAAATATTTTAATGTATTTAATATACACTTAAACATTATGTTAAAAAACATGATTACCCTGTACTTCTGAACATGAGCACTATGTATAAGTAAACTTGAATGCAATAGACTGTTTATAAGTTTGAAACATATAAAAATTAATCAAAGTGAACTATGTTGATCTTGCCAGGAACTCATCTATGGTCAGAATCTGAGACCTCTGTCTAAACCATGGTACATAAGAGAGGATAGTCACTGTCTGTAATATTCAGTGGAATAGATGTCTGCTCTCAGCCCAGAAAAAGTGGACAAAGACTTTTGATATCTCTGTATCATATCTAAGCTCCTGAATCAGATCCTCAAAATCCTCCTCCAACTCGCTTGATATACGCTTCCAAATGAAGCATCATCAACAGCCATATTTTGCATATAGAAGTAGTCCGTCTAGACTGGACAGCCACCTGGCCGACCCTCACAGACGTTCAGTCCTTCTGCCTTGGTTCATTCTTCCGCCCATTCATCCAAATCCTGTAGTGGGTCCAACATCCAAGTCCAGCCCACCTTGATCTTTTCCTTTGCTAGATCATTGCTTCATGTTTGTATTCAGCAAGCATGTCCTCAACTCTATTGTTTTAGAAGTAGAATAAGTCTCCTACAGCTGGAGCATCACCCATGGTCACCAATGTGGGAACAGGAATACACAAGGGACTTAGACTTTGTTCACTTAAACTGAACATGTTGGCTCTGCTAAAGCAGTTTTACCTTTAAGATTTGAATGGAATTTGATAGTAAGAAATATAATAAATACATAGTTTCAAAGAATAGTCTCACATAGAAAGCATAAGATATTCTGGCACCAGTCAGGTCTCACTCCTTGAAAGCTGGGCAGAGGAGGAGTCACTAGTGCCCACTACGGGCATCGCTTTGGATCCCCCCAGGACAGGCTGCCAGGGCTCACCCTTCAACCAATGAATCACACATTTACCCGGTTTGGTCTGAGGTGCTTGAGGGCTTGGTGTGGTTTTTGGTCTGGGACGTGGACGACGGGTTCTTTGTGATGTTTTTGTAGCTGAAGAAAGAAAAGCCTTGTGTTACTCTAGGCTTTAGGGTACTGCATACTGAGGAGAGGTTTCCCCAAAATTTGTCAGATTTTCTAAAGTTCTAGGAAATTGTCTTTTTAGTTTTACTTTTTCACTTCTTTTATGCCAATGTGTTTTCTTTTTATCATTGATAGTACTTTGGGGACAAACTCATGTATGCAGTTGAGTTGCTCACCCAAGGCATGAAGATGGGCACTTGTATTGAGAAACTCATGGAATTCTTCACTGGGAGAGCAATGATTGAGACAGTGTTCATTGGAAAGGAGAGGGGAAGTTAGAGTCACACTAAAGAAGAGGCTTATAATTTAAAATTTCAAATTTGGGTAATTTCCTATTTGTCAAATTAGTAATAACACATATCATTACTGAAAGCACCAACAAAGAAACAAACTTACCATGCAAATAGCTTTTTAAATGCAGAAACTTAGATGTGCAAAGGAGCATAGGAGTAATCATTATTGCTGATCATGCTAGATAAGAAATAAATCCCAATTTGTTTTAAATTCAGTGTCAACACAGAACACTGTTAAACGAAGCATAAGATGACATGAAAATTTCAAATGCACCACATGGCAGGTAGCATTTGAACAAAGCTCATGCCTGGCTGTCATAAAAACAACAGGAAACTTGTTTTTAAGAGGCTTCGGTATTTTTCACATGATTGAAATGATCGCATGACAAAGGAGAAGTGACAATGTTCACCATCTTACAGAAGAGAAAAGCCATGTTACAGGGATGGAGACTGAATGGATCGCACAATGAACAGCAAAAGCACTTGGCAAAAAGCCTGGTAATGGCAGGGTCATTACCTAAGGTTGTCCCAGGGGTCTCGGTTATAATATTAACAGGTTCAAAGTCTGTAACAGGAACTGAAATAATGAAATAGAGAGCTTTTAAAAAAACAATGTATAAAGAGCTATAATAATTCACTTCAAAATGAATCTTGCTAGTACAACATTGCCCCTAGGATAATTTTTTAAAAATTTCTGGATGACGGGCATTATGGACTGAATTGCATTTTCCCCCTAAATTCTTATGTTGAAGCCTTAACCCCCATAGTGACTATATTTGGAGATAGGAACTTTAAAGAGTCAATTAAGGTTAAATGAGGTCGTAAGAGTGAGACCCTATTCCACTAAGACTGATGGCCTCATACGAGAAGGAAGAGATATCAGGGATGTGCGCATACTGAGAAAAGGCCACATGAGGACACAGAGAAGACAGCCATCTATAAGCCAGGGAGAGAGGTCTCAGGAGAAACCAAACCTGTGGACATCTTGATCTTGAACTATCAGCCTCCAGAGCTCTGAGAAATAGATTTCTGCTGTTTAAACCACCTAATCTGTCCTATTTTGTCATGGCAGTGCTAGTAAACTAATTCAAAGGGAAATCAATGATTTTGTCAGCCTTGGCCAAGCCAGCTACGCTATCTCATACTCTCTGTGTAGCACTATGTGAGGCAAACAATTTCTCTGATTATACTGTTTGACTATGTGAATATAATATAGAAGACTTTGGGACGTTTTCAGGTATTTACTTAAATATGTTTCTAACCATTCTCACGTAGGTGAAAAACTAATTTGCACTAGAGAATGCTGAATAAAGAGTACATCTACTATGCTTATCAAATTATGGTTGCAGAAAAAGTTCACAATATCCAAACAGTCACTACACAAATAACTAAAAATGACTGTGATGAACTATGATGATCTCGCCAAGAACTCAGCTTTGGAAAAAGCGTGTCATTTCTGTACAAACAAAGGCATTCAGGGTGACTGGGTAAGGGGCAGCCACTCGTCTGTGGATCCAGTAAATCACTTGTCCATTCTCTGCAGAGCGAAAACATTGTCCAGTGTGGAAAGAAGAGGTTCCTTGATGCTCATGGAGCAATGTCACACTCAATGAGTAAGACGCTTTTCATGGTGCCATCTGAAGGCAGAACTGCCAACAGAAATGTTTTGACTGACCCTAGAAGCAGCAGGATCTCTGCCCTCTCTGGTTGCTTCTACACATACTCTGTTTTTTTCATCTTTGCTCATTCTCACCTCCCCATCTGCACACATTCTGATGTGACTTTGAGGCCCAAACTTTCTTCTTGTTCTACTGAAACCTACATGGATATTTTACTTCAAGATCTTATAATAAGTCTAACACTTAACATTTATATACCCAAGAAAAATCTTGAATTTCCAAAAATACCCTGCCTTATTCTCATTTTCCAGGCTTTTCATGCACAAAAAAGTTTTGTGCTCAACTAGTCTGCAGACTGAGAAGTAAAACACGTCTCCTATTACGCAGTTAGAGGGAAGATCCTTCAGATGTCTTCTAAACATATACTCTTTGCCAACCCTGGAGTATAAGAGACCCTCAGGGTGCCCTCACTAGGGAGTGTGTGGGTTTACATTTCAAATAGTAACAGGCTCCTAGGCTTCTCTGATTTATTTGGTGTAGTCTCAGGTGCAGCTGGACTTGGAGTGGTTTTAAGTTTGTGCTGTGAATAATATGTCCATTGGGAGGTTTTTGGAGGTAAGAAAAAGATAACCTTTAATTATTTTAAGGCTTATAGTTCTAGAAATCATAGGCTTTTAAAAAATCTTCAAATTTTCCAAAGCTTAATAAGATTTTCTTGAGCTTCAGAAAATATATCTTTCTAATGCAAAATTTTTCCTTCTACTATGCTTTTATTTTCTTTCGTTATTGAAGATAGTTTGAGTACAAAATTGACATTTTTAAATGAAGTTATTAATTCAGAGAGTCAGAATTGATATTTTTTAATCACATTCTCCTAAAGTTCCTTGCCTGAATTTAAAAGGTTAAAAATCATCTCGGCCGGGTGTGGTGACTCATGCCTATGATCTCAGAACTTTTGGAGGCTGAGGCAGGAGGATCATTTGAGCGCAGCCCACAAGTTTGAGGCTGCAGTGAGTGATGATGATACAATTGTACTCTATCGCAGGGGACAGAGCTAAACACTATTTCAAAAAAAAAAAAATGAATCATCTAAACTATGATGGCGACTAAGGGGAATCAGATTCACACTAAGAATGGGGCTTATTATTTATACTTCTAAACTTTGATCACATTTTCTGTTAGATAATTTGCTAAAAACATTAACCAAATGTTAACAAAACAACAAAAATAAAAGGCAGATAAAAAAGGTAGATGTACAAAGAGTATATAAAGAATATTCAGTGTTATAGCCTGGTTAGGATAGATCAAGGTCAGACACTACCAAGGATATATGAAATTTACCTTAACAGAGAACTCTGATTAAGCCAAAAACATAAAGTGATACATGACAAATTTTCAGTCAGTTACAAGGCAGGAAGAGATCCCACACTAGAGTTAGGCCTGGCTCTCTGATGAACAAGAGGCAACTTGTTTTATGCACGTTCAACCCTCATAAAATGAAAAATGTAACTGGATGGCAACATAGAATGGAATGAGCTTGACAATGAGCAGAAAAAATGCTTTCTGAAGGTCAGAAAGTGGCATTACCAAGTGCTGTCTCTGGAGTCTCTTTTGTAGGAGAAACTGATTCAAAGACTGTAGCAGGAACTGGCAAAAATAATTAAAAAAAAAACAAACATTGAAACACTAAATATCTATAAAAACTCAGAACATTCACTTCAAAAAGAATTTTACCAGGATCATGATGTGTCCAGAGCACAAAGCAAACATGATTAACCTTCTGAGCTGAGGGGATGTGGTGCCTCTGCCCTTGGGTATCAATTTCACTCTTAGGAGAGAGTGCCATCACCTTTGTTTTCAGATAACAGCCCATGTGAAGGGCCCCAGTTTTTCTCATTCTTTGGTGATCTGAGCCTAACTAAGGTACCACAGTAGCCCATACTCGTCTTGCTAAAAACTCATCTTTGGAAACAGAACACGAGCTTTGTTCAACCTGGGTATTTAAGCAAGATAAAAACCAGCCACTCAGGTTATGGTATATCAGGGCATCCATTCGTCCAACACCCAGAGAAAGCCTGACCATATGGATACTAATGATTCCTACATGAAATCCAGACTCCTCAGTCCAGCACTCTGAATCTCTTCTCATTTGGCCCTCTGGGGCCACTTAGCTGCAGCAGCCTCAGTGAAACGTTCTGATCAACACCTGGAAGTCTGACAGCCTCCATCAGTCGGAGAAACTCTGCCCCCTCTGACTGGCTTCCACACATTCTCTGCCTTTCTGAACTTCTCCCTTATCTTTTCCCTAGAATGATTTTTAAGTGGATTATAAAAAAACCAAAATAGAAAAAAATATATATATGCTACAGAGACCGTATGGCACACAAAGCCTAAAATATTTACTATCTGGCCCTTTCTAGAAAATGTTTGCCAACTCCTGCCCTAGATCCTTACTATGACTTACATGACTTTATAGTTACCAAAAAATAATCGCCCATTTGCACGAACATACACTCTCTAGCTGTTTCGGTTTATCACCTACATTCAATATAGAAAGGATGAATAGAATTGAATGAGAAGTAAACTAAACAGACATTGAGAGAGAAGATCCTAACTGGCAAAGCGGAGGAATCTGGCTACCACAGCATGTCCCAACCCCGCTCCTCGTTGCCTGGTCTGATGTGGGATCAGCTGCTCACTCTGACTTGCCACTCTGCTTTCTTTGGGCCCCACTGGGGTGGGCTCCTAGGAGTCCTTGAGCAGGACCTACACATTTACCCAGTTCAGTCTGAGGTGCTTCAGGCCTCGGGGTGGTTTTAGGTTTGGGATGTGGACGACGGGTTCGTTCAGGCACTTTGGGAGCTGAAGGAAGAAAATCTCATGTTAATATGGTGTTTTGGGTTCTAGAAGCTGTGGACAGGATTATACTTGTTATTATTTCTTGAGTTTCAGGAAATTGAGTTTGAAATATTCATTTCTATTTTGATAATGCGCCTCTATCATTTATGTTTCTCTAAAGAACAAAAATCATACAGAAACATGAATTGATATACCAAGAATATTTTAAGGAGCTTCTCACAGGGTTTCTTGAATGAAAAAAGTTCCAAAAACCTTGCCGAGTTATGGTGGAAGGGAGAGCTGCAGGGTGATTTCATACTCATGGTGGTGCTTATAATTTAAATTTACCAGCCTTGGCATATTTTCTACTTTACTTCTTACTAAAACAAGATCACATCATTACCTAAGATGGCAAAACAAAAACAAAATCATGCAGCTGCTAAAAATGCAGAAATTTAGATCCGCAAAATAACTACGTTACACCATAATATCTATGCCAATTTACTCAGCCTACATCGGGAATAGACACCTTCATTCCCACCCCATGTTGATTATGAAGCTCAGTAACAAAGAATGTGATTAAAATGGTACATGGGAGCAAGCCATAGCAAATTCAAAGGTGTTACATTGCAGATACATAAACTGAACTAAGTTCATGCTTGACTCTCTTAAAAAACAAGAAAGTGTTTTAATACTCCTTGATACATTAAGAAGTAATTGAAGGACAGGATGACACAGAAGTCTTGTGAAGTGTAAGAAGCTGTGGTTATGATGGTGATGAAATGGGATGGAAATGAACAAGAAAAGCACATGCTGATGGATGTAACGTGACATTACCTAGTGTCGTCTCTGGAGCCTCAGTTCCAAGAATTGGTTTGAGGATTGTGTCAGGAACTGATCAAAGGTAATGAAAGAAACCAAAGAGATTTTGTGAATATATGAAATGTCAGAAAATTCATCTTACCAGTAAAAATAAGGTTTCTAAGGCTGCAAAGTTAATTTTTAATGTTCTTAACTCAAGAGAAAGTAGATGTATTTTTTTTTTGAATATTTCTCCAAACTTTAACCAGCCACTCATTTCATTCAGAAGTCAGTCATTCATGGCCTTTGAAGTCTATTGAACATCTCACTGAGGTCAACAGTAAGATCTCATTATTGGTTAATTACCTGATGTGAACTAACATGAATACCTATATGCTAGAAAACCTGGTTAGTCATTTTCTTAAAAAAATACATGGTATTATAAAACATACCTCCTACTTCTGATATATGCACTCATATGGCTTTGGGGAATTAGAAGGAACTAGTTCTTTTGTGGAAGCCAAAAACAAAAGAGCATCAGTTATAAGCAGTAATCAATAATGACAGATACAATAAACAGTTCATATGTTTGAATGTAAATGCAGTGTGGCAGACCCTTTGGTGATCCCCAGGAATTTCTGCCTCCTGGTATTAACCTTTGTGTAATCCCATCCTCTTGAGTGTGTACAGGACCTCTGATTTGCTTCTAACCAACAGAATAAGGCAAAAATGATGGGATGTCACTCCCCTGATTAGGTATACGTGTGCGCATACGTGTGTATGTGTCTGTCATGCTAGCACAGGGGGAAGAGAGAGAGAGAAGGAGGGAGGGAGGGGGAGAAGGAGAGGAAGAGTATGGATTATATAAAGTCATTAATCCCAGGAAGGGGGAATTGTTGGGGGTCACACAAGAGTTTGTCCACCATGCATACTAACAGATCACCAAAAGGAAGCTGAGACTACGCTCATTAAGAGCAAGTCTTTCGTGAATACAGCAGTACTTAATGAGATGAAAAACCACCTCTCAGTTTTAGTGTCATTAGGTTGATCTTTACTTCTAAGAACAGCAGAAGCATGATCCTGTGCAGAAGTAGGAATCACTAAAGCCCACTAGATCAAATTTAAGCTCTTGAGGAGACATCCCAGCCCTCTTTAATTTATCCTGTGTGCCCACTGAACAGGAGGGTGTCAACAAGTCACCCTGTGCCTGGAGAGCCAGCTTCAACACACTCCCTGCTTGTCAGCCTTTGTTCCCTCAGCCCTCTACTCATCCAACTTCCTTAATGATTTCTCCCTAATTATCCTGAATCTTTCATCCTCTAAATATTTACCCTGCTCCTAGCATATAGCTTGTGTACTGTGCCAGAAATCATCTTATGTTTGCATAAACACGCTGCCTTATGTTACTTTCTACCTGGTTATGATGGAACAGCTTTTGTTTACAACTATCGTGCAAATGGGTTGGGAAATATTATAAAACATACTTCCTGCTTCTGATATATGGGCCCATATGGCTTTGGGGAATTAGAAGAAACTTAATAAAAGTAGTTGATTTGAACAGATTATTCAATATTTTACAGCTTTATCTTTAAGACACAAATGGAATCAAATAGCAAGAAAAGTAAGTAAAATGATCATTAATTGAGAAGATTTTCATGAAGGAAGCAGGAGATGCTCAGCTATCTCACGTTCTCCTAACAAGTAGCTTTTACTCTTAAGAGAGAGATAGGGCATGTCCCAATGTATTAGATGTGCATAGAATTTAGAGTTCCAACTGGGGTAGACTACTCAGATTCTTTAAACCAAAAACCACATATTTACCCAGTTTGGTGTGAGGTACTTCTGGCTGGGGAGTGGTTTTAGGTTTGGGATGTGGACGACGGGTTCTTTTTGTTGTTGCTGGAGCTAAAGGAAGAAAATTTAGCATTAATATGGTGCTGATGGCTCCACAAACTGTGAATAGGATGATATAACATGGCCCTAAGTTTTTAAAAACTTGTTAGAGTTGAAGGGATTTTGTCTCTTTGGTTTGAAATTTTCTCCTTTAGTATATTTGTAGGTTTTCTCTGATAAGTGAAAGTTCTCCAGAGACCAAAATTATATCTACAATTACATTTAAGAAATGAAGATTAGGAACTATTATTTTCTTGAAAGTGTCCTGAATCTAAAACTGGTTACACATCACCACTCAACTCTGATGGTGTGAGACGGGTACAAATCTACCTTACAGTATTCACTTATAATTTAAGACGATTAGGCCTGGGCAAATTTTCCACTTGCTAATTTACTAAAATAAGTTAAAAAAATTCACTGAAACATCAACAAAACATAAAAAAAGGTTACATAGAACTTGAAATATAGAAAGTACGATGATTAAAGAAATTTCAAGGTATCATTGTGGATCCTTCATTGGCAGTCTATATAAGGGCTGGACGAGGAATCATAGTTGGATCTTGGCTCTAACAAACAGTACTGTTCCGAGACTCAGATTGACCATGCAATTTAGGCTGAGATATAAAGTGGATAGCTGTCTTGAATTAAGTTCATGAACATTTCTGTTAAAAAGTAAGAAAATCTTTAATATATATTTTTTGCAATTGATTTATTTTGGTCTCTGTGCAGTCAAACCTCTCCTGCTAATGATAATCTGTACTTATCGCCACGCCTTTAATATTTTAAGATGAATACTATGAGAGGATAACAACGGAGGAGATGACAATCATCTATGCAACACCATAGCTAAGTTTCACAATGAATAAGAAAAAGCATTTGCTGAAGGACATCAAGAGTCATTACCTAAAGAAGTCTCAGGAGTAACAGGTCCAAAGTCTGTTGCAAAAATGGTCAAAAACAATTAAAAAAAGAAATGTTAAACACATGAGAAAATCCATCAAATTCTCTTAAAAATGAACTTCACAGTGTAGCATTTACTCCACAGCCAAAAAGCAAACATTTTAAGGTTCTTAAGTGAGGGTATACAGATATTTGTTCTAATAAAATGGATACATCCTTAGCATCTCCACATAGTTAGCTACCAGTTTTTCTTGTTTTTATATTATCTGATGATACAGTAGAAAACCCTGCTTAGAAAAATCTTTAGGGATCTTCTAATAACATTATATTTAACAATTATGAGAAAAGAATGTGAAAGTATAATTGATAACACTATAGACTGGAAAATAAAGCACTTAGTCATGATAGATGCAGTCATTGATATATTTAAGCAGAGACAGTGATGAATAACCAAAATAGACAATGCTTTTCTTTGTTGATAGTCCACTTTGGAAAAAGGCCAAGACCTTTGTCCAAACAAAGGTGTACAAAGAGCTAGATACAGAGGGTTATTTAGTCCATTGAATTTGTTAGTGCATCTCTCTGTTATCACGACAGAAAAGGTCTGACCCTGAGGATAGGAGAGCACGCTGCAGCTGGTTGGCTCAAATCCAGTCACTGAAGGCAGGCATTCGAGGTGCTCTTCACGGACCCATCCAAACGTAGCACCACCATCAAGCTAAGGGAATGTTGCCTTTCTCCCAATTAGGTTGCCCTTCCGATTCCTACACCCATACATGACACCTCCCTGCCTCTGTAAGATTCCTGCCCAGCCACCAACAAGTCTACAAACTCTACAGATTTCAAGATTCATATTATATTTCTCAGCCCACAGATTTTTTGCTTCTCTAAGAATTAACTATGTGCCCAACAGTTGGTTAAACTTAATAAATATTTGATTTTCTCCACATTCCTTTATATCTATTTATGAACCATTTCATACAAGAGCATTTTCCTTCTTCAACTAAGTCATCTGTTATTCCTAAAATATTCCCCACAGATACAAATGTAGCATTTAATAAAATGCATGACAAGTTGAACTAAATACAATGATTAGACACCTAACTAGATAAATTTACGCTGAGCCAGAATCAAAGAGAAAAGTGTAATTGAATGTCAGAGATGCAAATAAAATACCCAGGCACCAAAGAGATCCTCATGCAAACGGTGCAGGGAAATCACAGGTATTGGCCAGGGCATGGTGCTGGTAGCAGCTGCTTTCCATGACTTGAATCTTTACCCTTAAGGGTCACAGGGGTTATTAGGTGACATGTTAAACTGCCACTCCCATGTCATATCCAACAAGGTTCCACAGGGACCAAGAACCACATATTATTTACCTAGTTTGGTCTGAGGTGTCTCTGGGCGTGGCGTGGTTTTATGTTTGGGACGGGGACGACGTGTTCTTGTTCTTTGTGCTGTTTTTGGAGCTAAAGAAAAGAAACTGGTTATTGTAGTCTTATGACTCCAGAAACTGAAGAAAAGATTACACTGACCCTAGGTTTTCTAAAACTTTCCTGGATTTTCTTGAGTCTTGAGAAATTTGTCTCTTTGGTTTAGAATTTTCTTCTGGTCATCTATATGAAAAAATATTTTTGTTTTGGTCTGACAGTTCTTTTGAGACATAATGTATATCATTTTTTTAATAATCTGAAAACTTTATTATTAGATGTTGGTATCAGATTTTCACGAGGGCCTAGATCCAAGGGAAGTATGTTGACATTACATAGAGAGGGATCCAGGCTTGCTTGCCTTTGGGAGAGTGTACTTAGAACTTAGTTGGCTTAGGCATACATTCCATTAAAAATTATTAGAACAAGCACATTTCATTTCCTAAAATAGTAGGTAGACAATAAAAATGCCCACATATCTTAAAACAACAGAAAGCAAGATGCCTAAAGAATTATAACTGGTATCTATAGGGCAGATACTTCTAATTGTATTTGAAATTCAGCTTTAACATAGAACACTACTCACGCAGAATCATAGGCTCTGTAAAACATTAATAAAGCTGGATAATGGGAAAAATGGGAGATGGATGTACTTCACTAGCTGTATATAGGCTTATAACCAAGTAACTTGTTTTAAACACTTTCAGTACATTCGAAATGAAGAACACAGTTGAATGACAAGGATGACAAGGATGAAAAAAATCTTATGAAAGAGAAAACCCCTTGACCGAGTTAGTGATGGAATAGACTAGATGATGAGTAGAAAAAGAACGCACTTACAGACATAGAAGGTCATTACCTAATGTTGTCACTGCAGCCTCTGTTCTCAGAGTTACAGGTTCAATGTCTGTGGTAGGAACTAACCAAAAACAATAAATGATGGAGATTAGGAAATATAGAAAATTATCTTAAAATGATTCTTCTTAACCCTGTGGTGTCTGAAAAGCATTTCTGAACTCTGGGAAAACAGTATTTTTTCCCCAATAACTGGCTGTACTCCCCTATCCCTTTATCTCACAAAATAGCCACACCCTTCGCAGTTTGCTTCCTTTTGAGGGCAACGAAAAGTACTTCTCTGTGTTTGATTATCTGATTCTAACAGTACCAAAGACTTGGGTCCAAGAAAATGTATGTTGTCTGATATATAATTTTAAATTACTCTGAAAAATTATTACAAAAGTTCCTGTTGGTATTTGAAAGGTTTTCACCACCATTGTTAGTTTTGAAGGTGGTGGTTGTGAGGAGAGTTAGAAAATGTTCTTAATCAGTATATTTACTGGAGATCTGGGACAGTTATGCAAAGATAAACTTGTGCCTTTTCTTAATAAATGTGATATTGCTTCTTACTCTATTTATTCATTTATTTCAAATGGATAATTAGGAGATAATTATTCAAGTAAGGAACGAAGATGATCAGAAAAAAGTCTGAAAGATAATAATTCAACTTTTTGCCTGAAGAAATAGGATTTCTATAATATTCTGAAATGATTATACATGGATATGAAATTAAGAATTTTAACTTTTTTGCTATTAAATTAATGTCCATTTATTTTTCATTAAATCCAGAAGACTAAATGTAACCCTTAAACATCTCATCATCAAAATCTCTTTCAGCATTTATACAGAGACTGACTTTCCCTGATTGCACAAGGCATCATAGCACAAAGTTGGTTTAAGCCACATCTGAGAGCATCTTCTGAACTAATGGCACACAGAAGAGAAAGAGGAAGCCAGAACAACAGGATAAAAACAATATTTATAAGCGATTGCCTTCAAACAAAACAGGAAATTCCTACTTTGTTTGGAAATTAGCACCATAAGATGAATTTGGCATTCCAGTCGCATTGGAATAATATGGAATCAAGGAAAAAAGGACTTTTGCAAGAAAGAGACTATTATGTACTGTCACAAGATCCAACCAGCTTTTTCATTGCTTCCCTTCCACATCTACAAATTGTACACACACACACAAGCGGAGATTTAAAAACTTTTCTGGTTTGAAGGGTGGACAGACAGAGCCCCCATGACTCTCGACAGAATCATTTGCTGCAAGCAATCTGAATGTTTCCAAAGGTAACTGAAGAAAGAATAGCATTCAGGTGTTATGAGATGGGCAGCAGATGTAGGAACATCTAACTTGATGTTAAAAAGATCCCCGTTGACAACAGTAAATGATTTTTGGAAATGAATGAATGTGAGGAACACTTATGCATACAAGAGAATACAGATGATGACAAAAGAGACCAGAGGGGCAAGCTCAGAGAAACATCAGCCTAGAAGAAAGAAAACATTACCTAAGGTCATCAAGGGAGCTTCAGTTTCAAATGGAACAGGCTCAAAGACTGCATCATAAAAAATAAACATATAAGTAATAAAAGTAAGAAAGTCTAAACTTTTCAGTACTCATTGATGTTTAACTTAGAGGATAGACAACCTGGTTTATTCTAAGTTTATACAAATTCCCTTCTTGATAGGCTTACACAAATCAGAATTTTATATTAATTGGAATCTTATGAGAAAATTTCAATTGCAAGGAGTTAAATATTCAGAACTGTTATATAAATATCTTCTTATATACTTATAAGTTGTGCCTATAAAGAACAGTGTCAGCCTACTATGTGAACTGTCTATTAGAATCACTTTCAAAAATGTTCTAGATACAGAAAAATCAGGCTTCTATTTATTATAGGTTCAGAAAATAAGGTTTAAAAATGCTTTAAGAAAATGGAATCTGTCAATCAGGTATAAAATTTACTAATTTCCCACACATTGATTTCTTAATTTAGCACGTAAAACATCAGTGTGGCTACTTTGAGAAGATAATGAACAAAATCATGGTATTTGGATTTCTATGCTTTATATGATATGACAGATTGGAAACATTTTCGGCAATGTTTCCAAAGAAAATCCCATTAAGCTAAAGCACTGAAAATTATGTTTACCGGATTTAGTTGGTGGTATGTCTGGTTTTGCTGTGGTTTTGGGTTTAGGAAGTAATTGCTTTGGTGGTTTTGAATCTGAAGAAAAAAGAGTACCAAAATTAGTGTCATAGCCGAACTGTGAATGTGAAGATTAGTGTTACTTACATACTGTTTTCCTATTTATAGATCAAGGCACTGAAAGCAGTGTTTACCAGGCTGGATTTGAGGCACATCTGGTCTGTGTGTGGTTTTAGGTCTCTTGGATGGTTTTGATGCTAAAGAAAAAGGCATTAAAATTAGCATAGTGGTCTTGGCTATGATATTCAAAATTAAGGACATATATGCCAAACAAAGACACTATATAAATTCAAAAAATATTAAAAATTATTTCCTGTGGTGTGGAAAAGATAAAAAAATGTCCATTTTAACTATACCCTTGCATCATTAATTTTTCCTGAAAGGAAGAATCTTCAGGAAATGTTCAAAATGTGTCTTTGAGCAAAAGTAATGAGAACTGTCACAGGACTTTTTTCCTATATAATTTCAAAAAGTACAAAGTATATTAGTTCTATTTCTTTGATAGGTTTTTTTTCCTGTATAAAAAACAGTAAGGTAGAAATTTGAGACTTGCTTAGGAGGAAACCTGTAATATAATCCATAAACACTTGAAATCGTGCATGAGAAATTGTTTCATGGCTACTGATTTCTGGAATGTTCCAAAGTAGAGACAGATTGATGGTAAATGCTGAGAAATTATAGTGAAATTATTATAATCAAACAGTATTCATACTAAAAACAATAAAACAGCCTGGGACTTTTAATGTTCTCAAGTTACAAAGGCCATAACTAGTTTTGTATTGGACCCCAAACCAAGAACAGTCTTTGCACTTCTGGTTATCCAAACATATTCAAAAATATTTTTCAAAGAAACAGAACAACTGAAGAAGCCATTATGTCATGCAGCTTTTTAAAAGGAGAAAGTCTGACAAGTTGAATGAGTGAAGCAATGAAATGTTAACCATGGTACTGGAATAAAACTTTGCCATTTGTTCATTCCAGGATGAGCGCAGACGTCCCTGACTGAGGAAGAGTCCGTGGCTTTCTCAACATGCAACAGGACACATGTGATAGACAGACAGGTGAACACAGAACCAGGAAGTTCTGTCCAAGACCACAGAGCTTCCCTAAAGGAGCACACTGGATTCTTCTAGAAGAATTCTCCTATCTTTAGGATCTTCAGACCCAGATGGGAAATGTGAGGGGAAGCGTGGGATGAAATTGTGACGGGTGGTAGAACCGCAGTTATGCCTTGTGTGGAGAGTGGGAAAAGCAAGCGTGACAATCCGTGAAAGCAATTGGAAGGGGTGGAATTACCAATCGTGGGCACCAAGAGCTCCGGTTGTACTGTGGCAGGTTCCAAAACTATAGAAGCAAAAATCCAAAAGCACTAATTATATCAAGAAGTGGCACCTTGTGGAAGGTAACATTATGCCTCACGCTAGGATGTTCTACCTAAACTGTGTACTTTTTCTCAATGTGATTTTCCCTTGTGCTTTTCCCATTTACCCCCTTTTCTCCATATTGCTTTCCCATACTCATCTGCCTTGAATATGTATCACATGTAAGATTTTAAGGTGCCTTACTTTAATAATTCACTTAATGGTCAGCTTTCTCCTGTATGTACCTAGTGACTACAACTAGAAATATGAATTCATTATAAAATATTTGTATAATATGAATATAGAAAATGAGTACAGATTTTCCAACATAAAAATCAACTCCAAAGGAACCTCCAAAGGAGGTTCCTAAGCCCAACTACTTAAGTAGGTGATAATTACTAAATCAGAAGCTGCCATATTCTACCTTCTATGTTAAGTGGCACCCTGAACATCACATTTACCAGGTTTGAGCTTGGGCACTTCTGGACTAGGTGTGGTTTTAGGGCGGGGGCGACGACCTGGTCGTTTGGTCTTTGGTGGAGCTGAAGAAAGAAAATGAGCGAGTTAATACAGGAAGGGTGACTCTACAAACTGATAATAAATATCTATCTTAGAAACACATTTAAACCCTTTGATTTATTGTGGACACATATCCATCTGTTTTGTAAATTTCTATCATTTACCTAATTAAATGTGGTCTTAAATAATTTTTTGTCAAAGATTAATAAACTACTCAAGAGATTTCCTTATTTTTCCATTTTGAGATGGAAATTCTCAAAATTTTGTATAACTTAGAAAAGACAGTCACATAAAAATATTGAAGGTATATGCACAAGAGGAACATGAGAAAGGTTGCTTTTAAGAAGTCGTTTGGGATAAAAATTAAAATTTATTTGGCCTAAGATTCAAAAGGAGAAGTTTTTCACTTAGCATAAAAAAAAATCCACAAATTTACAATACATGCAAAAAGGCTTTGAATTCAGAAATTCCAAAGGAGGTAACTTTTAAAAAATGAAATATATTTGTTTATAAACTATATCTGAAATATTTAAATTCTTTTTGGGAAGAACACACACACAAATGGACAGTAATATATAAATTAATTAATGTGAATCTGCTAATAGAGATATCGGCAGTCAGAAAAAGAAGAAACGAAGGTCGCCCACTCAATAACTTTATTACCTAATGTTTTTGTTGAAGGTTTGGGTCTCTTTGTTCCGGGTCCTAAAACTGTGTGAAAAATCATCAAGAAAGAATCAGGATAAAAGGAAAAATGATGAAATCTATTTAAATATGGAATATGCTTAATTTTTAATTACTAGGTTGAGCAAATATAAATGGTGAAACTTTTATCCACATAAGAAGTTCTTTCTCTATTTCAATAGATTCCTGTGTTTTTAGACAAAGTGAACAAAAATGTAGCCAGTTAAGTTTGGAAAGAGAAATGGAAAAAAACAAAAAAAGGCACAATCCTCATTTGGAATATGTGACTGTAATAAAGTAACCAGCAGTACATGCTATGAAGGAAAATATGGGTAATTGGCTAAGATGGCACCAGAACATATTTTTTTCTCTTTTGAAGAAAAAGAAGCTATAAAGGTTGAGGTTGGTTTTTCTATTTTTCTCTTTGAATGGATTTCCTAGTGACACATCAGGATATTTAGATCTGGAAAGACCATAGAGCTTTCCAAGAAAATCTGCAAATGTTAGAGTTTTGAAAGTAAGAAAAACACCTCTAAAAGTGAAAGCACAAACATGTCTTAGTGCTGGGGAAGCCAGGGTCCTCTACTGGCAATAAACAGGTTAGAACAAGCTCAGGACACATTCCTCAAATATAAGAGAATGTATCAACTCAAAATTATTACAGCTTTTGTGGCTGTCTCAGAGCCTCTGCTTAGTCAAGCACAGGCAGAGAGTATATCATCTGGGAAAAAATGGCTAGAAAAAGATCTAAAGGACAACTAATATTTTAAAAAAATATGTAACCCAAAGCTAAGGACAAAGTTGAACATAAAAGGTGTTAAAGACATGTATTTTTCTTACTCATCAAAGAAAGCTTCATTACCTATTGTTGACTGTGATGGTGGTAGAGTCTGAGGTTCTGGGGCTGCAATAAAAGCAAGTAGTATGAAAAGCAATGCTGAGGAGTACCTTTTAAGAGAGAAATTAAATGTTCTTTGCCATAAACAGTGTTCCCTCCTTGGCGAATGATTAGGTTCTACTAGCTTATGACAGTGACGTTCTATCACCCCATATCTTCTCCACAAACCACAATAGAAGAATTAAGGATTCTCATTTTTGTTGTTGATCTTGAGCTATTGCCCTTACTGCCCAATATTGTGAAGACCGCCCCTGGAGGCTGAGGAAATACTAACTGAAAGGGAGTTCTGGATGGCCTCTCTGACACTGCTATGAGTGTCTTGTCAAATGCCATTTTGTTTCTTATAGGACAGCCAGGTTCACCCAAGGGAGCTGGAAAAGACAAGAGACCCATCAGACCTGTTAACCATGTCTGTGCTCTGTTAGTTTGGAATGTTCTCCAGCTTGGCTGGACCTGACTTTATTCCACAAAAGATAGGAATTAAACTTATGGTTTAGAAGGGACCACGATTGTTCATTTGGTGCTCCTGTATTTACCAGCATCTATTGTCTGAAAGCCGTCTCAGATTTCATGAAATGCTGAACTGAACGTTATTTAAATATTCTGATAGATAACAAACCCTCTGATGTTCATTCAAACTGGCAGTAAGTAAGTTATACTTCATGCTGAATACACCTTGGTTACAATATTATATGAGTTTTTAAAAAGGTCATCCAATAGGTTTTGTTATTATTCTATGAACAAAAATAATTAGTTTTCAAGAAGAAAAAAAAAGGAATTCAACTTATTTTTGAAATAGAAGCTAAAGTGAAGATTCTTTGACTTTTTTTCTTATAGAAATTAATAGGGCATTCACTGACCATCTTAACAGAACTTAAACATTCTTCTACTTATACATTTCTAATATTACATTTATCAGGAATTATCTCTGATTTTACTGGATAAAGGGAATATGGCAGGTTTGGAGGATGCAAGTAGTGATTGAAAAAGAAACTATAATAGTTTCTATGTAGCAATTAACAACAATAGTTTCTATATAGCAACTAAAAAATATATAACAACAAATAATGTAGGTAGAGAATTTTCATGTATTCTGAAAGCAATGAATAATAACAGAAGGTGCTATATGAAGACATCATCACTCATTAGCACATCTGTGGCCAAAAAATCTTTGTGTGAGACTATAGAAGAGTACAAATTAGGCATAAAAAAATAAAGTTAAAAGGCAGTTATTTAAAGAAAAACCAAATTGTGATTTCTCAAGAATCTGTCCAGAAATAGATTATAACAAATGAATGGCAAACAATAGTGACAGATTGAAGAACACGTAACAAAGTAAAAATTCCATGTGTGTGAGTGAGAGAGAGAAAATATCTGGGTGTCTCAGATTCTACAGGAAAAGGAGAAAACAAGCATCAATATGTAAAATATAATAAACATCAAGAAAGCATCCACACCTGAAAATAGCAAACAAAAAATTATTTTGAAACTTTGAGGTTGTAATTCATCTTTTCCGCAAAATTTCTTTTAAAAGTGTGAAAAAGTCAATCAGATTTGCTATTCATAACATCTTTCGGCCTTCACAAATATTAAAGAATTCTATTTTTTAAATTTTGTAGACAAAAATCTGCATTTTTGAATTCCTGACAAAAATGAGACAAAATAGGGATGGAACCCCATCAATTAAGCTTCAGAGTTCACTGCATAATAAAAATAGTAAAGTTGATGTTTAGTAAAAACAAATACATCTTCTGACAAGACTTCCTATGTCTGACAATCTTAAGGTATTAGGAATAAAGGTATAAAATATTCTGTCACAAAGCTGAGCGGCCTGCAAATGACTAAGCCACTCACTTCAACACAAAACAAAGCTCATAGACGTATGGTTAATAATGAGAACAATTTCCAATTCTATTCACCATGGAACAGAGCTGTGTAGAGCAAACTCCTGTAATCGGGAGCTTTTCCTTTTTTTCCAGTCTGTTAGAAGCTTGAAGAGCTAAATGTCATTACCACCTTAAAGATTAAACCTGGAAGGGAACGATTCTCATTGGATGAGGTAGACAAGTTGGGACTTGGTAGGTGGCTGTGCTTTGTGAGAAACGCACTGAATTGTATATAAACAAAGGTCAAACCAACGTGGATTTCAATTCATTAATGTAACTTCCAAGGAAAGCTGAAGGAAAAGCAACCTGTGTGGAAAGTGAAATGGAAAACCAGGAGAGTGTGAGCAGAAGGCTGGGATAGGCCCTGAATTACTCAAATCAAAAATTTTGGTGGTTTATTTGTTCTCCTGAACAGAAATCTTTACTGGAGCTAGAAAGGTGGTCTGCCCTAAATAAAAATAAAGAAATAAAATCGAAGAAGGTAAAACGAAAGCAATAGTTTGCCGTGAGCAGTCATTACTCCGTGTTGCCTTGGACCACCTAAGGCCAACTTGAGTTGGCACGGGATCGGCCTTGGATTCTGAAACAGTTAAACTTGCTGCTGAGCCAAAAGGGTGAATTCTCTTAGGTGATTAGAAGGTTTAGAAATCAAAGGAGTGAAACACATTAGCTTCCAAGTAGTTTTTCCCATTTGAAAAGGAAATGTCAAATTAAGAAGTCTCTTTCCCAAACACCTTAGAATGATAAGAACACGTCCTCCCCCCATCTGTATTAATGAATGAATTTCCTCTGAGAAATCTTTTCTTAGAAACCAGTGAAATTAATAATGTAACATGTATATACACTGTAACCATCATTTGGGGATATTTTTTGATACTTTCAAATTTTATCTTATAGTAACAGGAATAATTACATTAAAGAAACATTTATTAAAATTTGGTGACCCAAACACAGTAATATTTCTTGATCTGTTTCATAATAGCCCTCTGTTACAAATACAGCATAGTTTCGATACCTTATTCCAAAGCCCTCTACTAAACATGATTTTTTAATAAATGTACATTAAAGCTTTCTCTCATACAGCTTATTGTCAGAGTTCTTTGATTTAAACTGTTAGCATTTTTGAGTTTTATTAGCTATGCTTCTTTCTCCAAAAAAACCTCTCTGGGAGTTTTTTATTCCATTTCTCTGACTTGGAGGCCTTACCTATGGTCATAGCATCTACATTCCCTCTGCCTAATCCCTAATTTCCTTCGGTCTGCACCTACACCTGGAAATCTCACTGCTTCTTTAAAGGAAGTTATGAGAATTCCTTTTTTGAGAAGTTACATTTTTCTTCTTTACCCATTTCGCTGCAAATATAAATCATGACCACTTTAGCAAAACATCTCTTGCTTTAATAATCCTACTTTGTAATTATGCCATTAATGGAAATACAAGCTCAAAATCCATTAACCATAGTGAGAAATACAGTCTTTTCCAGAGCTAAGGGTTTAAAATTTATATAACAATGACAATGAGTAGTGACAAAGTTCCGCATAGCCAATCTTATCAGTCAACACTTAAGACTGTTGTGTAGATTCCCAACAGAAAATGCGAGGATTTGGTCATTCAGTATGTTTCACAATTCTTATGCAAGGAATTGTGCTTTTAATTACATATATATGACAATCCTTTACTGAAAAAGAGACTTTTCTTTTGTAAAATGCCATTAAAATCTGCTGAGAGGTAAACAGAAGTCAGTGTTCAGAAATCGGCCCCAACTTAGAAGTCTTAGAGCATTAGGAAAATACAGGCCTTTCTGGCTTTGCAGCCTGAGAACTGAGAGGCCCCAAACTAAGACAGAGTTCTTAGAGGACGGAAACATTTCTCCCCTTTCCAGCTAAAAGGCTATTGTTCAGTGTGATTAGAATTCCAGTCAACTTTGGTATTGGAAACTATTTTGCAGTCCTAGACAGGGAGTCCTCAATCATTTACATCGTTGTATTTCTCTGTTTTTTCTGTGATGGTCCTGAACATAATGCTCCACCACACAGCTCACAGCAAGGCTGTGATAATATCACAGTAGCTGTTTATGATGAGATCATGTCATTGCACATTTGCATTTTCCATGGAAAAATGTAACAAATATCAAAATACAAATCAGAAATTCTTGCTTCAAAGAGTTGCATGAAACAATTTTTCAACCCTACTTTAGGAATATTAAAAAAGTTTAGGGTAATTACCAGGTTTGATGTGTGTCACTTCTGGGCGGAGAGGGATTTTAGGTTTCAAAGAAATAAATTGTGTTTTACTGGGAGCTGGAAAAATAAAGACACAAAATAATCAACAGATCAATATTTAGGCATTTCAGTGTCTAAAATCACAGAAGGAAAACCTAAAAGTAAATTATACATTAAGTGGAATGAACTTATCGTGGAAGATTTTGGAAATACTCCATTGTACATCCATAGAGAAGTATTTAATGGGAATATGTGAAATTTTTATCTGGTTTGAAAAACATTTCAAGATTATATTTAATCTAACAAATAAAGAATTGCTACTAGATAGTCACAATAACTCTTCAAAGACAGTGATATTAATCCGTGATTTAAAAAAAATCAGTCTAATCATGTTATACCCTTCTTACTTCTCAGCTGCATCTAAGTCTTTAAGCACCAGGAAAAAACCTGTCATGTTTTAAAATTAGTATTCACTGACAGGTATAATGCTATGATTTGAAGCATAAAGAAATTCTACTAACACCAATATTAAAAGTCATTTTTCCAAATGAAGTCTGAAGTTGAACTTGAGGGCCTTACTCAAAAAAATAAAAAAAAAGGAAAACTATATATAAGATCCAACTTCAAATGTAATAATTGTATAAAAGACAAGAAAGCAGCTGGCACAGAATATTATCTGAAGGCTGAGTTCAGATCCAGTAATTGTAAGCCAGCTACCCACAACCACAATAGCCATGGAGTTGGTGACTCGATCAGATTTTCCCTATCACTCAAATAAGGCATTTAAAATAGTTATTGAGACATTATGCA
The DNA here is from genome assembly GCA_963575035.1 of Avahi laniger. Taxonomy (NCBI): domain Eukaryota; kingdom Metazoa; phylum Chordata; class Mammalia; order Primates; family Indriidae; genus Avahi; species Avahi laniger. The sequence continues at coordinate 36,979 of CAUYSK010114242.1, forward strand.
AATCTAGGGTACAGGATTTCCCCTGGTAGAATGAAGTAACACATGCTACTAAAAACATAGTATTACCCAGTGTTGTCCATGTAGGTTCAGGGCTTTTAGAAATTTTAGATGTAATTGTTCCAGCACTTGTGGTCCTTTCTGGTGATGGAAAGGAAAAAAGAAATATTGAGATATCCTAGAGATGATAAAGAGATAGCCTCCAAAGAGGAACTGAAGGACATGTTTAAAATCCTGCCATATTTAGTAGTCAGAGTTAACAAAGTATACAATGAGTAAAAGTTTGGGGAAAGAATTTCTAAACTGTCATAACAGTATGGGCCATACAAAATTGTATTTATATTACAGTGGAATAAGCAAAACCTAGCATGTCGAGCACGATTCTGAGTATAGTATTGGATGATGAAGAATATCATCTTCAGGTTGATAAGCTATTATATCTGTACCACTCAAATTCTGCGCTGTAATATAAGTTGTTCCTTCTCCTTTTTCTCTATCCAAACGCTACATGTATTTTGACGTCTGCATCTTCAACTCTTTTACACAAATATAGTCTCAGAAACAGGTTATATAATCTCATGTTATGCTCTTATGGTTTTGTTTTATCTTCTCATTATAAGCTATTTTAAAGCCAGAGTCACATCTTCTCCATTTTAGCCATTGCTAAACTGAAAACAGCAGGCACCAAATATTAATATAAGGACCATCAGCCCCCAAATACTTAACTATCGATGCATATAAAAAATGAGTTACACTATATATATCACTCTGTAATGCTATGACAGTAGGACTTGTTTTTAGGTTTTCAACAAAGTTCTCATGCAAAAAAAGTCACATAATTTTCAGTAAGATCCTATTGGAGACATTTGATTTTTGTCATTTTGTATTATTAATAATTCACTTTCAGTTAATTTCAAATTTTGTAAAGAAATTAACCCATAGAATCACCTCTCTTCTTTTTATGATAAGGAGATGACATTACCAGTCTGGAATTAAATAGCCTGAAAGGTTAAAGAGACATTTATTTACCAGGTTTGGGTCTTGGCCTTTTAGGCCTGTGGCGTCGTTTAGTTGTAGAAGGGACAGACGTAGTTTGCAGGGGAGCTGAAAGAAGAAGATTTAACAGAGCTTTGATAAATGATATTTCTCAGGGGCCAATACCGCTGTGCCTGTAAACCTGAGAACTTCCTGAGTGCAAGAACTGCTTTATATTTCTTTGTATCTCTAGAAGGCCCAGCACCCTGCTTTATGTAATACATAGTAGGCACTCACTCAACAAATAAGGGTTGGCTGGGCCAAAAGGTATTAAATTTCTACATGAGAATTGAAGTTACACTGTTCAGTTAAATGTACCAGAAAATGAGCACTCTAGAGGCATTTCAGAACACAAGGTACAGTTAAGAACCCAAAAGGATGACATTGAATAGCAGGGGACAAGCAAAAATAAAATATTTGGGACTTAGAGAATGGATAGTTCAGAACTTCTTTAATTCTGTAGCTCATTACTACCCTCGCCAAAAGTTAATGATCTTTGTCATTCCAATAATTTTCTATTATAAAATGAAGGTTGTGTTACCTTCCTTTTCCCATCTGTAGTCCAGGACTACATAGCCTACTTGGTGCTCCCTATATTTAGACCACACTTCAGGTGAAATACTATGATCGAGTGGTATCTGAATGTGCTAAATAAAAGGCAATATATTTTAAGGTAATTATCATCTATAATTCTCCTGCTATTTTCTGGCAGGCAACATTGAAAGAAGTACTGGAAGGAAACCATTCTTCAAAATATATAGACATCAGATTATGGAAATTCTTTGAGGATCGTCATAAGGTTAGGTATGATTGATAACTCAGTTCTTTGAAAAATTTCTTGGCAGAGAATAACGAGAAATGTTTAGCACTGAAAATATTCTGAAAAAGCCAACATGACTCTTTTGTCATATTACCTGTTTCTTCAAACCACACAACTACACAAATGTCATTAGTTACCAGGTGTTGTAGGTTGCATTTCAGGACTGGTAAAGATCTCCAGTTTTTGAGGAACAACTGGTATTATATCACTTGGAGCTGAAAGCACAAAACACCCCATCCCACCAAATAATCCCCATTAAAATGAAATATTTTAAGAATTTTAACATGCTTTTAGATGGTACAAAGCACATGCTAGAAGTACATGATGAAGGATGAAAAACGCATGTAGTCTTGAAAGCTGGTGAATGGAATGATGATTTAAAATGGGGAAAAGGCTAGAATGATAATTGTTCAGTAGCTGACTCCAGGCAGATTCAATGCACGGAAGTGAGGTGATACAGGCCGCAAACACATGACATGAAATGGTGCAGATGATGTCCATGCAGTTTTCAAAGCTTTTCACAGCTATAAGAATGGGGAAAATATCATTACAGTTAAAAAAAAAAAAAAAAAAGAGCTAGCCCAAAATGGAATAGAAAAGTTGCCTGCATTTAAAATATTTATACATGTACATTAAGAAAAGGAAAGAAATGATTAGATGTGATGGAATGAAATGGTCATTTGGAAGAAAGGCATTCACATGGATTTTTTTTTGATGGAAAATAAAGTGTGATTTTTCTGTTAAAAACATTACCCAGTGTTGCCCTTGGCTGTTCAAGAGTTCTAGAAGTTTTAGGTGGGATAGAATCCAGAATAGGATCACTTGTTGCTGTTGGAATAAATGTCAACATTTATAAAAGTAGTAGAAGGCCCCAGGAATAAAATACAAATTCATGAGTAATAAATTATGCCTCATATGGGGAAAAATATCAAGGACACTTGAGGGATCGCTGACCAACATTTTAAAATGATTTATTAGGAGTTGAAGATGAGCTCACTTTAAAAAATATACATACTTTAAATACTGGAAACCATGATAAAACAGTGTTTCATACCTTCAACATATTTTCACCTGGTTTTTCTGGTTTCTTCCTTCTGCTGCATAATTGTTAACTGAACCACTATTGGCATTCTATTTTTTTTTTTTGTTTTCTGCTGTTTAAAATTATTAACTTTTATTTATCATGACATAAATGATGTTGAGATAAAGCTACATATATAAAAAATATCAGACATATATCTATGCCTGGCAGTCTTACTCTCTTTGGCTCTCCTAGAGTGCCTATGTTCATAGGTGCTTCAGAAACACTTGCTCAAAGGAACTGTCAGACTCAGGTAACTCACTATAGGTGGGTTGGCAAATGAATGACAAAGACTAGATCCAATTGAGCACTATAGAGGAATGATGTGATTGCTCCAGAACAGGATTTCTTATCTCAGCACTCCTGACAAGGAGGGTTGAATAGTTCTGTTCTGGAAGGCTGCTCTGTGCACCATAGCGGTTTAGCATCTCCCCTGATGTCTATCCACTAGATGCTAGCAGCACCTCCCCCAGTTGGTAAAACCAAAAATGCCTCAAGACATTACCAAATGTCCTTGGGTGGGACGAAGGCAAAATTATCTCAATTTGATAACTATTAATATTACTCTAGAGAAAACCCTCTAAGATTCTTAAGACCTTTTTACAGTGATTCTGAACAATAAAATGACAGGCCACTATATTACTTATCCTCAGTGGCAACCGAGTCTATCTGCATCTCCTTCGTGCAACAGAGTTTATTTGCTAATGGATATAAAGATCTAATCACTGCATGGGAGGAGTGAGTAGAACTCATCTCCCTGACACAGATGGCGATTTCTCCCCTGCAGATCTCTACAGAGCACCCTTTTTCACTCTGCAAAAACTAAAGGCGAACCACCAAGTGTTGTCAGAACACCTGGGATCCAAAGACAGAATTGAGAGGCTGGGTATACCTGTGTGGGATTCTGATATTTCAGGCTCATCTGATGTTGTAGGGCTTGAGAAAACATCATAAGTTGCTTTAAAATAAAAAGGTAAAACAAAAGAGATGTTAGATTTTGATTCATTTTGAAAGATTTCATGACATGTTCTAATGCTGGCTGAAGGACAATTTTATGTAGGTGCTAGTGGATTTTGGCTCTGGGCTACTGGCCTTGTCACTAACATGTAAGCAATCACCAAGACTTTGGTCCTTCTTGCTGTAAACTGCAGGATTTTACATAGCAAGCCCCGACACTGGCCTTTGGGATGATGTGAACATAGTGCTATATATTTACAGTGAAGTAGTGCCAGCTCTAAATCAAAGAGCTTCAAGAGTATAAACATAAATAAAGTCAGATGGCAGTTTGGGGAGAGATTTCTAAAGAAGGAAACAGCAGTCACATTGAGGCTCTTTGCCCAAAGTCTACTGCTTAGTCTTTTAGCTTAGTAAAATTTATATCGTTATACCTTATGTTTAAACAGCACTATATGGTTTGCACAGCACTTTCTCGTACATTAGCCTATTTAATCCTCTCAACACCCCTGAGAAAAGGTGAGGTAGGCATTTCTCCAATTTTACAGATAATGGGATGTTATCTCCATTTTCTAGATAACAAAGTTGAGATTTACAGCAGTGAAGACATTTGCCAGCAGTCACACGCTGAAATTGTCAAGCTCAGTGGGTTTTCTACTCTATCAGCAGGACCAAGAACAACAGGGCTGAGACCAGGACTCTTTCGGCACCATCCTTCCTGACAGGTACCTAGAGGCACCTTTCTGGGTTCCTTCATGGAGCCACAGGCCCTTCTATAATCTAGGTGGATTTAAAGATAAATTTTCTATCCTACATGAAAGGATGAAAGTAGAATGAGGGTAAACATAAAGGTTTGATGATTTTAATACAGGGATAATTTTCATGTTCACATAAGAGTCGAACCTACAAGCAAAAACGGCATCAAAAAGAGCTGTCACGATGGTCATGAGAGGTATAGAGAAAGCATGAACAGTTATGAGGTAGATATTACTTTCCTTGCTCATTCAAAATAGCTGTATAGAAATCAAATAAAAAGGAGGGAGCTCACAGGAAGATTTACTCATTGGGGTTACTTGTAATTCTGTGACAACCTACTGATTTTGAACCACTGCTGGTTGAAACTGTAAGAAAGATAATATCAGACCCTGTGACGTACTCTGAAAATAGAGAGCATTTTACATTGTACCACATGACCAAGAGGCGGGGAATACATTGCAATTTGTGAAGGAGAATCTCCTGCTTTACAAAATCTTCAAAAATAGAATATTGTGAGTTCAGATACGCATACTTTCTGAGAATGCGTCTATTACACTGTAAAGTCTTCTTTAACCTTGCTGCAATTTTAATGGTCAGATAAGAATGACTGCTCTCTTAAAGGACAAAAAAAATGCTGGCAGTTTCTGATCTTAGGCTTGTGGTAAGCCAATTTCGAGTCATGGATCCAGCAAAATCAGCTTTATCTACTACTAAATAAATTCAGAAAGCCTTGCCAAATTGTATTTAACCCTCTTACACTAGAAAAGAAATTGTGAATAGCTTAATTTTTATTTATATTATTGCTTTTGAAAAATGCCATGCTTGTCTTTATGTTATCCTAACTCCCAAATCTCCCTTTCATCTAGTGATATTGGACCAATTATCCTATAGCCTGTATTTCTGTTCCAAGAGATGATATTTATTCCCCTCTTTTTACTTATTTTTCATATTAACAATTCCTTTTCATTCTGGAGGTTCCAAGCCAGGCTGCTGTCTTCCCTCAAATTATCCCCACAAGGCATTTATCGGGGGAAGAAGCCCTCCTTTCATCTACCCTGGCAATAGTGGCTCATGTCTGGAAGTTCCCAATTGTCAGGGATCTCTTAACTCCCAAACACATTCTCATGCTCAAGATTAAAATAATACATTTGCCAGCAGACTTGGTCCTTGATATTTCTATTTGTGTAGTTTTTGAGAGTTGAAAAGTAAAGAAAATGAATGCTAAAAACCCACAAATACCACTCACTCTAAATTTTTTATTGTTTGGGTAGTGTTGAGAAGCATATTACCACCTCATTCATTCAAGATTTAAATAAGATCTTTCGACTCAAAAGTAATAGGTGTCAGGGGAGAGGACAGTGTTGACATGCAGTTCTCTGAAAAACTCTCTAAAAGTCAACAGCACTTGATATCTTTAGAAAACCCTGTATATGTACATCTATACCAGAGTAAAATTCATGCAATGGTTAGACCAATAGTTTCTAAAAGGCTGTAAAATTGATGAGTAGCCAATAGTTAGGGGCAAACCCTTCTGTTTTTAGACAGTCTACATGCTGTCATATATTACTGTTTAGAGCAAACTTCTGTCACTTGTGTTTCCTTTAGTAGATGAAATGCTATAGCTATTTGACATTAAGCAGTATCTTGGTCTTGTATTCACAGAACATATGTGAGACCAAACGTTATCTGAGGAATTGAATCCAACAAGTAAAATAAGTAGTTCAATTCAAAAGTTATAAAAAGCAATATTAGTTTCTTTCAAAAAAGAGTAACTAAATTTTACTTTCAGATTTTCCAAGGAAAAAATAATATAATCTATACTACCATTTCCTTTATCAATTCCTGAAGCCACGTTTGTTAAAATTATGTTTTGTTAATTGTACATTTTTGCTTTGAAAAACTGATTAAATGAAAAGTCTGCAAAAAAAATGCCCTGATATTGCTCTAGAAACATATGATGGCACCCAAAATATTTCAAATCATCAAGACTTTATCATTTCATTCAAATCCTCTGCATATTGATAACTATGTAAAAGACTTTTCTTTTTAAACACAAATTCTTAGACCAGAGATCTCATTAATGCAGAAATTGTGCCTGTTTTGCTCATTATGCATTCCAACGTTTATTTACTCCAGAGCCTGGGGCATGGTGGATACTCAATGGAATTAATCTTCAAGATGTCCATTACAACAAACAGACAACAGTGAGTTTGACAGTTGGGTGGTTTAAGTTCTTAGAATAAACAACTCTCTGGCTTAGTTTGGAGAAGAAATGAACATGTCCTATAATTATGTTATGATACAGAAATCTCTTCCTCTATTACACAAATACCTGCAATATGCTTGTGAGGCCATACCCTGCCATGGAAATAGAATTCTAAAATTATATATGAAGAAGCAATGAAAAAATACATCAAAAAGGAGCTAGAAGAGAAAAAAACAATCCCGCACACAGAGTTCTCAGTATCATTTAAATATATTATTAAATAATAGTGCTTTTTCAGCTAATGGAAAAACAAATACCATTCTAGTTGGCCCTGAAATCTGTGAAAATCTTGGCTGCAAGAAAATGTTTGTGAAATAAAATCAAAGGCTGAGGCTATAAATCTCTTAGAGACCACAGTAAATCTGTAAACCATCTGCTTGCTTGAATTCTATTTTCCTGCTCTCAAAGCATCAACACCACCACTCATTCCTACTTTTTCTCCTCTCTAGGGCTTAATCCAGTTGGGTGGGCCAGATCTGTGCTAATCAACACCTTACAGGGCAGGCAATAAGGTCCAAATATAGAGCTTACCTCTTTTCAACCACTCTGAGCAAACAACCTGCTGCCAAAACTTTCTAACCAATATACCTCTCCTTGTGTATGCCAATCACTTCAGCTTTCAAGCCTTTAAATAATTTATAGAACTTAAGGGCCTACTGCAATTTACTACAGTTCTAGAGAGCACTGAAAGGATTTAACACTGAAAATAATCAGTGATGACCTCCTGAAGGAAGCTCCCAAAGTAGATTCTAATGAAAATTCTAATGAACCAAGGCTGACCCTCCTTGGGTCTGACTCTCTATCGAGGGAAGTCTCTAAGATATTACTGTTTATGGTTCAAGGGGAAATGATTATATCAGAAAAAGTCATTGTCTTAGTAATGTCACAGTAGATTTGGAAGAATATTTGGATTATCTGGACACTTTTGGGGAGAACAGGTGGGAGGATTTTCTAAGGATGAAAACAAACATAGAATCCTCTTGGGTTTGCAACCACTTTTTTCATTTGTTTTTGAAACCCTCTTTGTACTAACTGATGGTCTCTTAAGGAGATGATCAAGTAAATTAAGGAGGCTTAACTCTGATGGCATTATCAAGCCAGAAACAAAAAGCTCATATCCCCCAAACCACACAGGGTCTTTAGAGGTCATGCACACACCTCTCCTGTGGGACGATAAATAATGGCACCTATGCTGCTTCTCCTGCCCCTGGTGCCCACAGAAAGCACAGCAAGTTGATCATGGCATCGTTTTCCTCACTGAACCTAGGCAGGGCCTCAGAGCCTGGTTTACAGTGAGTCAGGCTGCCACTCTAACGAAACAGAGTCTGTGCGATGCGATGCACCATCGCTGTCCAGGGCTAACAGGTCACCAGGCTATGCCCAAGGAGTTGCAGGACCTGTGTGAGTAACACTGCACATGTCCTTCCCATTCTCCTTAAACATTTTCATACAAGTGAGATGAAGACCACGGATCATTTGTTATGATCATATATATATGAGCTTAGAGTTTTTCACCTCTATTCTTTTTCTTTTATTAAATAATTTTAAAAACATAATTGGTATTGTTATTATGATTGCATGAAGCAATTCAGGAAGTTTGGGATGGGCAGTGTGGTGTACAGGGGATGCAGTCAACGCAAGATTCTACTGCATCGAGGAAATGACAGCAGGGTACCCCTTGAGTACTGTGCATTCTATTAAGTGATTTATACATTATTTCTATGACATAACAACCAATGAAAAATTGATATATGATTTCCATTTTATAGATGGGGAAACTGAAGTTCTGAGAGGTTAAATAACTTAAGACAAGTTATTTAACTGGTAAATAGTTGAGATGGTTATTAGCTCAGCTGTCTCACTCTATAGCTTGCAAGTTAGCAATCACATTCACAGTGAGAATAAACTTTAGGGACTGGCCAGCCTCTCACAGACCACGTAAAATTTCTTACATAGCATATCTGGAAGGTCTATGGCTCCACTAAGAACATTTAATTCTTTTGGTTGTAAAAGCAGTTCTCAATTTTTCGCAGCAGGCTATAGAGCATTATTTCACGTTTAACTTGGAGTAGTTTATTGAAGAAGATTAGGAAAGCAATGAAGGAGTCTAGTTTTGCTCCTCTACTCTTTCAGAGTTAAGTTTCTCATGTATCTCCTTAATATAAAAGAAAATAACTCTGTCAGCTTCCAGAGGCTTTGGAAGTATCAGTATGATGGTATATACCTAGTCTCTTGAATCTTCTAGAAGAAAACTGCTATGCAAAACCAAATTGTGTTATTCCAATGGAGAAATGATCCAACAAGCATGTGTATATGCATACAAATATACAATTCATCTGAGAGTGGAAGATATTGACAGCTTTTCTAGAACTCACTCTAAAACAATGCTGACATCATAGTTAACTGGCCACCTTCCAGTAATACATAAGACCAATTGAATTGCATCACTGGAAAGACTGAATTTTTCTGAAAGCTTGTCACGAGCATTTAAATATTTCTAAAGTGTGGCCAACTTCCTTTTAATAGAAAACTTATAAATAACTTTATGTTCTGGTATATAATTATAGAGCAGATTTTTATGATTCCCTTTATAAATTTTAAGGAAAATTAAATTTCCCAAGGGAATCAAAATCAATCAACCCTACTTAAAATTACTTTATAGAAGGTTTAACACAAACACAATTCCAACTAACAAAATCACAAAATACAGCACTATTGAAAGACTAGGGCAAAGACACTGAAAACAGAGAAGAATATGTTTGATGACCACACATCTCAGATTTCCTGAGATATTCCAAACTCCAAATTATCCTGTCTCACTGTTGCCAAAACTGTTGAAATGGCCCAGGGATTTCAATATTTAGCATGCAACTTAGAATTTCCATAAAGTCTTTTATATCCAAAAGCGGTACAGAAATATTTAAGAATGTTTATTCTGATTTTTTAATACAGAATATGTGAAAAACAAATGCCAAAGCAGAAAGAAATTTACAAAAGGTCATGATAAATTATGTTTAATGGCTGATAAAGAGAAGAGCAGCCCCTGAAATCCAGGTGCCGGCCTGGCACCCACACACAGGTAGGCTGTGGTGTTCTCCTGTTGAACATTAATAATTCCAAAACACGCCAATATAGGACAAGACTACTTTGTGATTGTGATGGATCAAGACAAAAACAAGACCCATCTGTAATCACATGGAACACAAACACATAAACATCCTCCAAGCCACAACACGATGCTCCCCACATCCTGGCTTATATGAGTAAGAGCCGCTTCTTTTATCAGTTACTCTTTTAGATTCACTCTGCTCGTCCTGCTTTCTAGTTAAGAATTATGAAGACATTCAATCACAGAATTACTTCCACTTTCTGACTGCATCCAATCTAGAGTAAAGCTCCACTTCCTTGGACCCTTCCCCCAATCATTTAATGCAGACAAAATACTACAAGTCTCTGCTAACATCCTCTAGGAGATTTCCTTGTTCCTCATAGTCTGTGTTCTCCATTGTTGCAATAAGTAAATAAATTTAACTTTTTTCATCTACAAGTGTGTTCTGCTGGCCTTTAGCTGAAGGAAATTGACACAGTAAATAGAGATGCATCATGTCCCAACAGAGAAAACAAGATACACAGAGTTTACTATAATAATGTCATTAATTCCAGCTAAAATATGTTGTTTCTTCAAAGGATATAACAACCAAAAATGAGACTAATAGTTTTGTGGACCAGCATGCAAGTAGTATCTCTGCCTCTTTTCTTAATTCTCAAAACAGTTTCATCAGGAAGCTATCTGAGTAATTGGAAAATAATTGTATATGTTGAAACTAAATAGCAAATAGAGAACTTTAGTACATGTATAAATTTGCACAAAATCAAACAAAAGAAACAAAAGCTGAAATGAAAGGATTGTGTGAATATACAAGTCTTTAAATCACAAATAATGTATGTTGTTAAATTTTAATTTGAACTTTAATATAAGATGAAGCCATACAACACTTACACTAGGGTGTAGATGGAAGCATTGCACATTAGCAGAAACAAGGAATGCTCATCACCCACTTTGAGAAATCAATCTTATATTGATTTGAGGGCTACTGTCTTATAACTGACCACACCTGATAATTCTTACCCGCATCATTGGTAAGACTATATTGATAAAGTGCTTCTCAGACCCTAATGTTCATGCAGATCGCCTGGGGATCTTGAAGGCCAGCAGCTCTTGGTTCAATAGATCTAGAGCAGAGCTCAAGGTGCTGCCTTTTCAACAAGTTCCCAGGTGATGTCAATGCTGCTGGCCCAATGATCATATTAAATAGCAGGGATATATTAATTAAAATTAAATGTTATAAGGCAGGCTGGGAAGTTTCTGGGGCTCACGTTCATGCCTGCATCATCACCTACTGTACTGTTGCTGCAGCTCATGACAAATCTCAACTTTTGCCAGAGAAGGCTGGAAGTTCTCAGCTGCAAGTTCTCTGGCCACCCACAGTTGCCCTGGCAGCAGTGAAGCAGCTGAGTAATGAATCTGTTTCCTGATTGGACACTATTCAGACTCCATCAGGACAAGACCAGAATATTCCTTTTCGGCGATTAAAGGCAAAAGGAATCTTTCCTTTATTGGGATTTTCTATCTCATCTATTTTTGTGTCATTGTAACTCTGCAACCTACACTCCCCAACATGTTCTCCCCAATGCTTGGTTCAACCGAGGCTTTACATATGGTCTAGGCATTCAAATTTCAAAAATGGTTTCCTTGTGGTTTTGATCAGTTTGCTCATGAATAATCATAGAAACTAAACATGAGATGCTTCTTAAAGGAAATCCGGGGAACCCTGTGTCCCTTGTGTTATAACCCAAAAGCTAAGAGATGAAAGAGACTTAAAAGTTTACCTAGTCCCAAAAGCCCCAAAAGTGTTTGGTTTCGGTTCTTTTGAGGGTTGCAGGAAGCACAGCCAGACCTGTCCTGGTGCAGCAGATAATCCATCACATGTGCTCCCAGACTAGTTGTTGTTTCCTAATTACAATGTGGCTGCACCTGTGTGATGGCCAATGGAATCAGGGACTCCGTATGAAACTCTACCCATAACTCAGATTTTAGACCCAAGTGACCCAGATTGCTAAAGGGGTTTTTGCACCCACTTTAGTTAATTGCACTAGAATCTTAGGGTTAGTGATGAGAAACTAAGGCTTAGGAAGACCCAATTTGAGGCTTTTCTGGATAAGCCAACAACCATGGCCAACTTTCAAGTGCATTCCTGCTTAAGGAAACTAGGGGAGAATATAATAGACATGCTCACTTAATTTAATGTCATCCTCTATCCTTTGCTGAGATCTGAGCCCATTACACTTAGTAGATAAAGGATATTTTGACTAAGATCTATGAGTCTGAGGGCTCATTCTCATCCTTTCTCAAACCCAGTCCTCTGCTGCACTCTCTCTGGAGAATACCACAAAATGTTGGTGCATTTAACTTCATTACCTGAACTTCTACATTATATACTATGTGATATGTACCCCAAATAAAGTCACAGCAACCAGAAGTTTCATAAAAATTAAAATACAAACAAATGAAAGGAGAAAATCATGGAAGAAATGGCAAAGGAGGGTTTCTGAGGTTTTCTTATAATTCATATGCTGAATATGCTCTTCTTTAATTTACTGCTAGGCATCAAAGATAACATATGAGAAAAATTTTTAGTTGATAAAAATCTATTTTTTGAAAAAGGGAAGATGTCTCAATTAGTTTTACTGGTAGAACACAAGAATTCTCAAGAGGAAAAAAAAGCCAATTGTCACATTTTACAAAAGAAGATACCAAGGCCCAGAAAAGTAGAGAAAAACAGCTGTCATATGGTTAGCAGGAGAGACAGGAATGGAACCAAGGTCTATTATTAACTTCGGAGACCTGTGTTCTGTCCTCTATATCATGATACACTTACAAATTTTAGAACTTGGTATAATATATTGCACACAGTAAGCTCTCAAATGTTTACTGAATTATTTTGCTGAAGAAAAAGCAAATATTTCCTTGCAAGGAAAATATTAAGCTCATACTGTTGAAAATCCAACCCATAATACTGCTTATTTTTCTTATTGCTCTCATGGCACTAAAGAGATCTCTAGAAAATCAATGAGCCACTTCATAGTTCATGTTGTAGCCAGATTTATATCCAGAAATTAAAAACATATATGTAAAACAAATGCAAGACCATTTTGCTTTTGTAGTGGGGAAAAAAATGAGGTTCATCTAAGCACCAAAAATGTATTCTAGGTTTTCTATTTACTACAAAGTATATTGATAGTCAATTAAGGAATCTATAAAAATAAAAACAAGAAGTTATTCTGTACTCTTGTTACAATCTAGTTTTTAAAAAGAATGCAATTACCAGCTTGAGGCTGCAGAACTCTAAAATCTTCAGATGTTTTAGCTGTAGGAACAATCCATGGCTTTTCACTTGAAACTATATTGAAAAGAAATGGAATTTGCTGAAAATTTTTTTTTAGAGAAAGGGACCGAAATAGGTTGTTGGTATGGTTAAGTGGCTACCGGAAGCCTGCAAATCAAAAGCACATGCTGATACAATCAAGTCATTATATAATGAGAAGAAATCATTATGTACCAATCCAGAGAGCATTTGATTAGTGGTGAGAGAGACACTGGAGTTTGGTGTCATACTGTCAACATTTTTAAGGACAGAAAACTACTAAATGAGTTACGTGGAATTAAGACTGATGATTTTTATTGAATTTGTAGAAAATCCAATCAAACACATCCTTTTTTTTAGCCAAATTAACCACCTGTTTGCCTGATTTAACTGAATTCATCAATTCATTGAGGTTTGCAGAGATAGGACTCAGTAAACGTGTCCTACAGAATTAAGCAATCACCACACACATCCTTTACATCAAATTAAAGGTACTCTTATTACCCAAGATGCCCTCAGGTTTCTCAAAAGGAAAGGGTGTTTTTGCCTCAGGAAAGTCTGGAAGCCTTTTTGGAGCTGTAATGAAACACACAAGGAAAGTTACGACCTGGGGTGCAAGTAACAGAGCAAAGATTTTAAAAATCTCAAGCTTGCAAAAACAAAAAACAAACACAAACAGGCAAATTATTTCATGTTAAGTATGACTGTTAGTATGTCTTACTTCTGTGTTTCAATGCTGGATAATATAATAAAATTTCTTTTGCAATTATTTATAATTAAGCCACTAAATTTAAGTTACTGTATTTGAGCTCTTCTTTTTACCCATATTAAACTTCAGCTATGTTTATGTGTGCTCTTAGATATATTTCATTTAAATTCAAACCATGGCTTTATGCGTAAGCTCCTCCCTCTATTTTTTTGATATTGCACTCAAAGAAATTCTAAGAATTCTAAGAAGCAGTCTTCAGAAATATGGCTTCTCTGCTGAGACAACTGAGTAAAAAACATTCAGAAAAAAATATAGAAAATATCAATTTTCTAAAAAGAAAAACCACCGAAGATTCATCACAGAGAGAGCCTCTTTAGCATCCTAAATTTAAAGACTGTTCACATTTAAGGGATTGGGTATTTGTAATCTTATTGTTCTGTAAACCGTTTGTTCCTTTTTATTCAATGAGATGAATTTGAATGTGGTCTAAAGACTTCTCTGAAGCATGCATAAAATTTCCAAGGTAATAATAAATCTGTAGCATTTAATAATTTTTACCTAGAGTTCTCAGTGGCAATTCAAACTGAGGTATAAGAACAGTTTGTGACGTTTCCAGGATCCTTTTGCTGAGAACTACAATAAAGAAGAATGTGATTAGCAGCTCCTTGACTCAGGATTGGATGTTATGGCTTAACCAGGATTATGCACAGTTTGCTTCGTAACAGAGACTCGTGTGTGCACCAAGCAGTGGATGCCTTTCATGGAAATAGCCGGCTTTCCCTGGAAAAGTTACATAGCGGTTAAAATTCAAAGGTATACATTCAAGGGGCTGTGGTATAGCAGGGACGATCAGCATCAAAGTACAGACCAAAATACATGCTGCTGCTCTCCTTCAGGGGAAGAGAACAACAAAGCAAGTTAGATTCTTTTGTGCCAAGAAACAGCTAATGTGAGTGATATGCAATTCTTATTTGAAAGCATGACACTTTTGGGGATTTTCCCCAAGTTTAGTAAGCACAAAACTTCCAAAAGCCAATCTGAGCAGAAAGCAAAGATAAAGTCAAGACTTCCAGGTTTCCTCCACCCTTCCAAGATTTGGGGTTTAAAAGGCTGGTATTTTGTATATATAACTCAGGAGACTGATTAAAAAAGGCATGCAGTTAGCATCCAACATCCAGATCTGCCTGGAATATCAAGTCACCAGAATCAGGCATGTTGTTAATTCATCAATGGATTTGGTCCAAGAAATAGGAAGGTTAACCGCTTTCAGGGGAAAGGAAAAGGAGAAAGGGGGAGGGAGAGGGGAGAGAGAGAAGCTAAGACATTAGGATTACTTTTCTTTTCCATTAGCGCTGGGAGTTTTTTTGTTGCTGTTTTTGTGTTTTTTTTTTAAAGAAAAAAATAGTTCTTAGAATTACCCAGTGTTGTTTCTGAAACATCTAATGCACTAGACACAGTGGGTTTAGTGGTTCTTGGAACTGTTTCAGGAGTCACTGAAAGGTAAAACAGACAACTTTGTAAATTAAGATAAAATTATGAAGCAACCAAAGACTAAGACACATTTTGTTGTCCTTTAGAATTAGTAACTGGTATTTTTGTAGCCCATTTCTTTTCAAGTTACTAATGTTAAGGACTTTCTAGCTTGTCCCAGGTGCCTGAGCTGACATTCCTCCGCAATCCTTCCTTTCTGGGTCTGGTCCACTTTCTATAGGCTCCAACCTCCATAAGACACTTATCAGGTTACTCGTAATTTTTTGTTTGCCTTTATATTTAGCAGAAGGCCTGTGGTAGAGTAACCAAGTACCTGATAATAGTTTATTAAATGAATTAATAAATGGGCAAATAAAAGAATGATCCAGGGCTAAAAGGTTTACTTAGAATATTACATTTTAAGATTTCTCTCTCAAACTGCACTCAATATGCAAAGCTTGAATATGAGTTGAAATTATGATCAGAATTCAAGTGCTCAGCCACAGGGTTGTCCTAAGTGCTAGATTAAAGGCAATGAAAACCTCAATGAAATAGTTTCGGAGAAATAAGAACCAGGGTCACTGAGATCTGGAATGAATTGTGAGCTAGAAAACCTCCGAATTTTCCAGGGTAAAGACATGCAATAAACACAATAACACTGAATACTAAGTTGTGGTGTTTGCCGAAGTGGAAAATTTAGAGGGTTTGACAGAGAACCAAGAAATCTGTAGACTCTCCCATCAGACCCTGTGCCAAGAGAAGAAAATATAATTGGGAAAAATGGGTAGATTCTTTGAGGCAGAAAAGGACTTGGAGTTATCCACCGGGTCATGCCTATCCTTTTCTTGGTATTGATCAAGTATACTGAAATCAGAAACCGCCTAGGGATTTCAGACAAATGGATTATTTTAGTAGCTACCTCTACCCCCACGTGCATGAAAGTGGGGATGAAAGGTCCCCATCCTCTTTTTCAGACAAGACTATACTCATCTTGCTCTGTTGGAAATGTTCCTACTCGAATGGGTTTCTTGACATTGTTTTACTGTTCCACAAATTTTTACCTTCTCTGGACCAGCTACAAGCCCAAAGTTTAGTACAAAGTAAATACCACCGACATTTCAAGTTATGGCAATTTTATAAATTAAAAAAATCACTTTAGATTACAGTCACTTTGGTAAATGTGGATTGCGGGGAATTCTTGCCAGATATTTGTTTCGTCAAGTCCTGTATAAGGTGATATTGCTCTGGCAGAAACTCTGTAGCTCAGAGATTAATGTCTCCCCTGTGAACTGGACTTGGGTGGTTCATTCAGAGAAGACATACTGAATGTTAGTAATGGTGATAAACTATAGGGAAAATGCTTACAGTATTCTTTAAAGCACTTTTACTGAACTATTATATATTCTATTAGGATTGTTAGTGTTCCAGAGACATTTATTTCTAAACGATTCCAAGTTATTTTCATAGATACCAAGCTACGGATTTGTGAGGGATATATAGCATTTTGTTATATTGACCACTTGTGAAAGTAAAGAAGTGAAAAATGGTCTCATGTCTCCATACAAAAGAAAATCACCAAAATCATGGCATTACATTCTAGCATAAAAATATTTCAGAGTGTTGAGGTAACAATTTTCATTTAGAGTGAAAGATACAGCTTCCATATTACATATCAGCTATGTGATTCAATAGTTCATTTTGCATCTGTTGTTTTCCTAAACATTAAAGATGTGGAATCTCCTACTGTTTTGTACTTATGATCAAAATGAATTTCCTACTTGCTCTGCACTGAAAAAACATATAGGCTGTAAATCATTTACTATTTGAAAAAATATGTTCTTTCTTTCCTCAAAGTCAACAACATAGTGATCTCATTACCTGTTATGGGCTGTGCTGGGATTTTTTCAACCTCTGGTGTTTTAGATTCAGCAGGTAATGCCAAGGTTTCATTCTTAGCTAAAAAGTCAGAGAACAAACGATTTACCTCACTTCATCCTAATACAGTGTCCAAAAATACCTCATTCACAACATAATCAACTAAAAGACTAAAAAAATCTCATCTATTCACATCTCTTCCCATCAGCCAGTCAACAAGTTTATTGTGCATTTCTATTAATAGCAGGGACTGGTATATGACAGTCTTCAGAATTCTTTATTAATCTTAGCTAATTTTTTAAGATCTAAATTGGCATTGGAATGAAGAAAAAATTATAACCCAATACTTGAATAATCTCAAGCCATTTTGATTCATAAATAGAATTTCTGGAAGGCACAGGTTGTACTGCGAATGCTCCCTGGCATTTTATATTCAAGTACTGCTATTTTTTAAAATCAATGAATAGAAAATTTCCATTATTATGCATGGTAAAAATGCAACAGGTTATGACACAGAAATATTAGGAAAACACAAATAACGCATATAGAAAACTAAGCTATCCAAAAATATTTATGGCAAAAAGATTACCAACAATCAGTAAATTTTATTTGAGCCACATGTTAACACAGATCTTCTCTTTTGGTCTCTGTGGGAATTCAGTGTAAAGAATGGAATATTTTTTTCATTTTTTTCCTCTTTTTGAAATTATTTGGGAAACTTCATTCTAAAATTTAGATATTCTTTTTAAAAGAAAGTATATTTTTAAATTAGAGTTTCCCAGTGATTATGATATTCCACATTAAAAAAATGTAGAGTTAGGATTAACTCTATTTAGTTAGCACATTGAATCAGTGACTTGCTTGTAATGTTTTGCAATAGTCTAGTGGCATGAAAGAATTCATGTACCTTTGAGATACCCTGGCTCATGCCACTTGAGCTGATTATATAATCGGATAGGATTTTTTAGAATTTTAAGGCTATATGGAACTTGAATTTCTCAACCGTGACACTATTGACACTTAAAGCTGGATAATTTTTTGTAGGGGCTGTCTTTTCTACTGAAGGGTGTTTAGCAGCATTTCTGTCCTCTACTTGTATTCCAATAGTGCTCCCACAGTTGTGACAAACAAAATGTCTCCAGACATTGCCAAATATTTCCTAGGGGACAAAATTGCCCCCTTTTGAGAACTACTGATATAATTGTTTCTCTCAAAGTTCCTTGAACATGTAAATTTTATAGTCTTCTGCAGTTCACTTTACTCTTGTAAAGACCATTTTCTGCTTTTCAGTTAATGTGGGCACAAAATATTTATTTAGTTCTGAGGGACGTAAAGTCATCTTTTCCACAATGTTCATAGAAGCAAATCAGTTTTCAATTTCTGCTTAATTAAGGTGACCAATAGATTCCTACAAAGAGCTGGTTATTTGCAGGAGTGATTTAAAATGCTGGAAATAGGTGTCACAAATGTTAGTGTACTTGCTACCAATTGTCAAGTGTGTGTTTCAGAAGTTGCAAGTATGTTTGCACAACAGGAATGTTTAATGTCATTGTTAAAATTAATTTAGTGAGGCATAAAAAGGAATTCTTTCTGTAATAACTAAAAAAGAAATCCAGCATAATTTTATGGTAAATTGTATTTTTAAAATTTCTACATTTTATCAATATTTTTTCCTTATGTTGTTTGTTTAGAACTATTCTGATTGTTAGCATGGCAAAAAACATTCAGATTATGAATTTCTTATGATCTCTGGCCCTGTTATTTTTAGCATATACTATAGGTACTTTTTTAAAAAAAAGTATATAAAATGATAACGTTTTCTTTTAATGATTTTTTTATGCAGTGTCCTCTTCTTTCAGGGTTCCTTCCCCGTTAATAATCTATGTTCTCAGTGATCTCTGGCTGATCTAGGACTTTTTTTTTTTTTTTTTACCTCCAGATCCTAGACTTTCACAGGCAATGCTCTGAAAATCTTCAGCTTCTTACATTCAAAACATGCTTTTAGTTGGCAGTCACATTAACCTATTTTAGGCTGTTAATGAAGAAAAGTGGCAAACTACCTTTCTAAGAGATATTTGTATTATTTATATATCACTAATTTTTTATAAAGGCATGTTATATTTCTAAGTATGACATTTTTAGACATCAAAGAAATTGGTGGATGGAAAAGATATTTGAATGGGGGACTCTTGACACCTTGTATCAACTCATGAGCATCCATCTACACTATGTTCACAACTGCAGCCTTGGCCACAGGAAAGTAAAATGCCATCAGAACATGGCCTAAAATCCAGGAAATCCCTTTTCCTCTTTATTCTTCTGTACCTTTTTTCAACACAGTTGTTTCCTTTAATTTCTGGCACGTTAGGTCTTGACTTTGGCAAACCCTTTGTATGTCCCTTGGAGACGTGTGTGTAATATTAACTTTCTTGTTTATTTCTCCATTATTTACATCATGTGTTCTTAGAACAAAAGCTATTAACATTTCTTGATGCCCCGTGATGGGCTTTGCTGGAATGTTATTTTCAGGATTTATTACCTCAAAAAATATTTTTCTGAATCGTAGTGATAATTAACTTCAGGAAAGTTTATTTCTCCCTTGATAGTATAAAGGACTATTTATGCCCACACTCTTTTCGTGACAAATAGTGCTTTTGCACAGCATAGGAAACAATCAAAAAAATGAAAACACAGCCTAGGGATTGACAAAAAGTATTTGCAAATCATATATCTGATAAGGGCTTCATATTCAAAATATATAAGGAACTCATGCAATTCAACAGAAAAAAAAAGACCAAAAAATCCCCCAACCCAAATAACCTGATTAAAAAATGGGCAAAGGACCTGAATAGACATTTCTGCAAAGATGACATGGCTAACAGGTATATGACAAGGTGCTCGACATCGCTAATTATCAGAGAAATGCAATATTAAAACCACAATGAGATACCACCTCACTCTTATTAGGATGGCTGTTATCAAAAAGGCAAGAGGTAATGAGTATTGGTAAGGGCATGGAGAAAAGGGAATTCTTGCACACTACTGGTGGGAATGTAAATGAGTAGGCCATTATGGAAAACAGTATGGAGGTTTCTCAAAAAATTAAAAGTAGAACCACAATAAGACCCAGCAATCCCTCTTTTGAATATATACCAAAAAGAAATGAAATCAGCACCTCATAGGGTATATTAACTCCCACATTCATTGTAGAATTATTCACAATAACCAAGATACAGAAACAACTTAATGTTGATGAATGAATACAGAAGTTGTGGAATATACACACACAGGAATATTACTCAGCCTTACAAAAGGAGATCCGGCCATTTCCATGAACCTAAAGGACATTATGCTAAGTCAAATAAGCTAGGCACAGACAGAAAAATTATCTCACTTATATGTGAAATCTAAAGAAACAAAAAGTCAAATACATAGAGAATAAAACAGTGGTTACAGGGTAGAGGAGTGGGGTGGAGGTAGGAAATAGGGAAATGCAGGAAAAAGGTTACAAAGTTGCATATGTGAAAGATGAATAAATCTAGAAATCTAAGGTACAACATGAGTTATAATATTGTATATTATATTGTATATTGGAAATTTGTTGAGAGTAGATTTTTGGTGCTCTTATCACATACACACAAAGTGTAACTATATGAGAGGATGGATATGTTAATTTGCTTGACTATAGTAACTTTCACTGTATATCAAAACATCATGCTGTATACCTTAAGTATATGCAATAAAAAATTTAAAAAAAAATTTTAAATGTAGTTTTTTGGAAACATGGTCTGTTAAGATGATATATTTGATAGGTAGGGTTTTCCTTGGATTTACTAGACATTTTCAAATATACTGGCTATCAATCTCTTCAGTGTGCAAGAAACTTCCATGTTTTAAATTTAAGATAGTTGTTTCCCCATAAAGCCAAATTATCAAACGTATTTACTATTTGCATAGTTTTTACTATTTGTGTATTTATCATTTGCATTTATTTTTTTCTTATTAAAATTATACTCATTCCTGAAGCTTTAGTGAATCATATGAGAAAAACAAAAGCAAAACCAAAACACAACAAAAAAAACCCACTATAATTCCCTAAATTAAAGAAAGCAAAAAGGTTGAATTGGTATTAAGGTAGCATGTGGAATTTTGAAAAAAAATTTAAAAAGATTAGGAAATATCACTATGGCTAAGGACTAAGGAATAGAGAACATCACATTTTCCAGTTCAAATCTGACAGCAGTGTTTTGAGAAACATCTCTACTAACTGTCAATCTTCTTCCCAAACTCTAGGTGAGCACGAGAGTTCTGAGCTTTGACTCTTCCAACCACAGGTTCTCTGAAGGAATTTGGGAGCTTTCTGGCTGCACCGTATTTACATGTACAGGGTAGAATAACAGGATTTTATAACTAAAAGGGAGGTGATCAAGTCTGATTTACAAATTAAGAAAATGAAGTCCAGAGTCGCTTACCTATTTTCTTGGAGGTAACTCACTCCAGGACTAACAGGTATAAATATTTTAAAGTAAAAATATGAGGATTGTGTAAAGTCACAAAGATATATTGGCAAATATTTTCACATCTCATTAAGATGATAATCCACAAGTTTTGAAAATTTTTCTAAAATTGTAAGTCTAATAATAGTCCCCAATTAGGTGTCCTTCTACCTATTAAATAAAGCTTTCCTCTTCCTTCTTCCAGGAGGTTCTCAAAATTAACACCTAAGGAGAACTTGAGAGTTCACCATTTAAAACATTTGCAATCTGATTGTCTCACATCAAACAAGCAAAAAAATGAAAAAACTTACAAATCCAGATCCCTGTTTATGCAAAGGTAAGTGTCTGAATATTTGAAAAACACATGGAAAGACAGCAATTTCTTTTCAGTTTTTTAAAAATTAAGTAGCTTGACATTGTGTGGACAGAACTTCTGAACTTGTCCACATGGCCCAACTCCCCAAAGAAGAAAATTGGAAAAAAGAAAATAAAGACACAATAAAATTTGATAACTCATTAGATTTGATGCTTTTTTTCTTTCAACAAATTGCCAGTGAGGGGAAGACAGCGAAAATGGGTTATTGAATCTGTGCTTTACCAGCACGGATTACTTGTCCCGAACATCATTGGGACTGCCGGTGCACGTGGCTCTTTACAGCAGGGAGGTCAAGGCAGGCCCTGGCCGAATGCAAGGGTCTTTCTACTTAGGACCCCAGCCTGTTGTCATCTTTTACAGTATTTTATTGAATTAAAAAAATCTTTGTGATACATCTTATTTGTCATTTCTTCTCTCTTTCTCTCTCTCAACCAAAAAAGAGGAAGTAACAACTCCTAAGGGGCCAGGTTGGGCCTCCAATAAGGGAGGAAGAATTAATTGTCTTGTACAATGTCTGGGTAAGTCACCATGACGGTCCCCAGCAACTAGCAGCTCTGGCATGCTTAGTAAGTGTTTGTTGAATGTATGCTGCCAAACAGGGCCTTGGGCCTCTCTTACTTCATCCACACAACGTGACGATTCAATCACATACTAAATGCTAAAGTTCTTAGCCGGTGCCTAACTCAGGGAAAACATTCTGCATTTTAAAGTCTTGTTCAATTTCTATCATACCATGCTATTTCCTTCCATATTTAGCAACAGTCCAAGACATTCTCCAGAGACATTAGACAGGTGGTTCTCAAAGTGTGGTCCCTGAACCAGCAGTGTCACTGTCACCTAGAAACTTGTCAGAAATGCAAATGATCAAGCCCCACCCCAGGCCTACTGAATCAGTAACTCTGGAGGCGGGTCCTGGCAGTCTGTGTGTGCACAAGCTCTCCGGTTCTTCTGACTCTTGGTCAAGTTAGAGATCCTCTGGGACAGAGACAATTTGGAGCCTAATTTGATAGTGAGATGCAGCAACTAACTCAGCCCAATGATCACCACAATTACTCCCTGAGCCCCTTTTATGTGGATTTTGCTTCATTAATATTATTGCTGTGTTTTATGTTTTTTAAACACTGAAATCATACCCAGTTCTTTCTAGAAGCAGGAAGCAATATCAGCTTCAAATAAACAACTCTAATGGGCCTGACCTTCACATCAATTTTCACTGAAAATATCTAGTGACCTCTTAATAGTATAATAAGTATAATTTAGAACAATTACTTTATTTGGAAATTATACCTATATATGTCTATTGTTTGGATAATAAATGGTCATGCTTCTTTTATACACGTAAACATATTTTTATATTTACATTTTATATAAGTATAAAATATATTTTATGCAAATATAAAATAACTATTGCCCTATCGAATGTGATTTATATGGATATCTCCAACACTCCAACCTCCTTGCCTCTACTTTTTTACTTTGAGATCCTCAAACAACTTATTTGAAAGATTCCTTGGACATGCTAAGAACATCAGTGCTCAGTCATTCAAAGTCCGAACATAGGACTTTTCTGCTTACCTAATTGTGCCTTGAGTGCATCCGAAATCTCAAACATTATCGATGTAGGAAGTTTTACAGTGGTTTCGTTAAGACCTGGAACAATAAGGTGGACTGCAAGGAAATAGATGTAAATAAGACAAGGGGAAAAAAATGCATCATGACATAAAATGAAGCTTGGAACATCAGATACTAGAAACTATGAAGCCTCACCCTTATTTTGCTTGGTCAGTTTTAACCCAGATTTTAAAATGTTGGAAAATATATGACCATATTTTCAAAATAGAGTATTTTTTTAATATTTAGAACTGAACTACTAAATCTTCTGACTTTTAATCCACAGACTCAAAAATTATAAAATGGCTGCTTAAGAGATGTGTGCTGAACAAAGAACGTCATTACCAATAACAATGATTTTTAAAAGAGTAGTTCAATATGAGAAAGACTCTCATTACTGCAGACAAGCCTGTGGGCAGGTAGGACGGGTACCATCATCCCCACTGGGCATGGGCTGGAGCTATTTCTTTAACACACTCTGATAAATGTAGCATTGCTTGGCTTCTTGCCTGTCATGGACACAAGCCAGATGCTAAACAGTGAAAGGAAATGAACCACATCAATTTAACAGACCTGCTAACAGTGTGAAACTCCACAAAGGCCCTGTCATCAAAAGACAGCCTGATTCGCTTAATCTAGACATGGATTTCAAGACTGACTCACCTAGTATTGCTCCTCCAAAGGGAGTCTTATCTGGGGATTTAGTTGAAGCCTTGTGAGTAACATTCTGAATCACTGTTGAAATCAAAAAAACAATAGTGTGATAAGGAAAAAAAATAGGAAACAGTAAAAAGCTAATAATGTGAAACCATCTGCACAGGGAAAGTCCTGATTTAACTTTATCAATTAATAAAAAGCAACTCTGTGGGTTGGCTATGCCGCCAACAGAAGGACTAGAAGACACATCTTACCTTAGTACCTGTGCCTTTGAGTAATGAAAGGCAATTGTTCTATACGAAAGTGTTCCATTATAATTGTCAAACAATTTCCTTCCTCTCTCCATTCCCTGCAGCCTGCTCTTTCCCCAAATTAATCAGAACCAGCATAAAACGAGACAATAACCCAGTAATAAAAAATTAGAAAACATATATTCTCAAAGCAAAGAATCTTTGGGTAATTTTCAATACTACCTGACCCTGTTTTAACAGTATAAGTGGGACATTATAGTCTCTTAAAATTAAGAACTATTTTAAGCGCCTCATCTCTTCCACCAAAAAACTTTCTGGAAATAATTGAGATATTATAATAATTTGAAAAGCTGGAAGCCCCAACAAAAACAACTGGATACTGAAATAAGACATTATAATCATTGAAACCTGGAAGGACATCTTCGCTTTCCCTAAAGTGACCACTAAATCACAGTTTTCATTTTCATTATTGCAAATATCCTATTACTGGCTTACTTCACGTATAACTTAATCCTGAGCAAAGCTCCACATATTTTGCTGACTTGTTAATACTTAATACTTGTTGTGGTTGCTTTGACCCTCATTGTCTGACCAGTGTGATTTGCCCAAGGTTTGGCATATTGGTACAAGACCCAAAATTACCTACTGACATCTAATGTACTAGACCGTACTATTTTCTTTTTCTGAAAAACAATGATTAGCAATAACTTTTTCTGAAAAGCAGTCCGAAAATTTGAGAAAATATGTGTCCTGTTTATTTATATTAGTTAAAAAGTATAATTAAAATAGTTCTAAGCACATATTCAGAGCAAATTACCTTGCTTGATGATCGTTATTGGGATTAGCTTCTTTGGGATGTATGCCGGCTGAAAAGAGAGGGACAAAGTCAGCTTCTGAGCCAGTGTTAATAATATTAAAAAAAGAAAAAATCAGAGAACTGGAAGTAGGCCTTTCTTTTCTTCAATGAAGTCTCTTCCCGTGACACTGGTTTAATAGTTACTGGATGGATCTTTAGAACATACATCTGCCTCTATTTTATTAGACGCATTTGGTTTCCCCCATAAATATCCAAAAGTTTGACAGAAGCAGTTTCTTCAGAACTCCCGTTAGTTCAGTTTCCTTAGAAACTGCTATGGAAAGAAATCCTCTGTATTGAATATTAGTTTATTTTCATTACATTTGAGATGTGACCCAGCTAAATTCTATCTTTACTTTCCCTCTCAAAAATAGGCCAGGTTACATACTAACCTTTAAAACCAGTCAAGATCAATTGAATGTACCCTATTGCTGTTGCTGTTACTACAGACATCATAGTCACCAAGAACTCCTGACACCAAGCATTTATTGCTCAGGAAGGGAGAGCCAGGACTCAGATCCAGACATTTCTTATTCCAAAGACTGGACTCTTCACCATTCTGCACATAATTATTCACAAAGGACCTCAGAATTGGAAGGGCACGTCCCAGGGAACTACGCTTCCTCTCTTCATCCCATTGCCTCAGAAGTCCCATATGGGGTTTGGATGTCATCGAGTGGCTTGAACGAGGGATGGGTTTAGACTTTAAAGTGGAATCACTGTGAGACAGAGTCATGATGCCAAGGATAAGACAGACATGAGGACAGGTGAGGAGAAGGGCAGCAAGATTATATACAGGGGACTTGAGTTGAATGGACGAGAAGGACATCCATTTTCTGATACTTGGTTTAACCTGTACACGTGATACAGGCACTCCACATATCAGATCTGCCCATTCTCAAGGATGTGTTGAATGTGAGCTACTTACCAAATAGAAGTTTACAGTTGTGAGCAAAAGATACTCGTTAACACACTACAGTTTTAATAAATGAAATGCCCATGGTAAAGAAGAGCCGCAACACCAAGGTTACTGTTGGCTATTTTTCTTCTTGTATTAAAATCCTTATGCTTAAAACCCACACAAAATAAAAGTTTTCCATCATCTGATTACTTTTTAAAAGCAGTATCTATACCCATTGACCGAGTAATTTCCTCCTTAGCAACCCAGTCTAAGGAATTAATCAAAGATACAGGATGTTTATTACCAAAATTTAAAACGATCTCATTATTCAAAGGTAAAGGTTTTATTAAATATAGTTCAAATGTTTGACTTCTATATAATAAAATGGAAAAATATGTAGAATATAAACAGAAACGATACAATTTTGCACCCAGAGTATAACCCAATTTTATAACAGATATGTATAGACAAAAGACCAAAAGGAGACACATCATAGTTTCTTTTAATGGTAGTTATTTCTTATAAGCTGGCATCAGTTTTATTTTATGTACCTTTTCATATTTGCCAAATTCCTTACAAGGGCAAATTACTTTTATAATCGGGAAAAGTTGTTTTAATCGACAGTCTGTTCAGCCACCTCATGTGCTTCTGTGCTGCAACTTAGCTCATACACTACTGATAAACAGGGGACTGATATAGAAATGTAATTTAGACAAGATTTTTCCCAGGCAAGAAGAGGGGAATAGTAGGAACAGAAGTATAACCTTCAGTGGGAAAGGAGACCCTCTCAGCTTTGAAGTTGTACTGGCAGGAGGACCCCTCTCAGCTTTATCATAAGAAAATTAAAGATGAACACCTAGACACAGACCTTGCCCTAGAGGAGACAGTTGGGCCCACCCTTGCTCCACTGCGCTCCCTCGCATGAGAGAGCTGGACTCCCACCGTAAGAGCAGCCCCACTCCACCTGCGCTAAGTTCTCACCTGCCCTGCTCCAGCAAAAGGGCTGCCAGCATACGACCTCTACCACTCCTGAAAATTTATGTTAAAACTGTATCTTACTTTTTGCTGTTCATTATTTTTTATGTTTATTTCTTGTTTCATAATTGAATATATTTATGGGGTACATTGTAATGTTTTGATGTAAACACACACTGCAAAATGACTGCATTAAGCTAATTAACATATCTATCACCTCACTTATCAATCGCTTTTTGTAGTGAGATATTTGAAATTTATTTTCAGCAATTTTGAACTACATATCTGAGTAACTGTGGTCACCCCACCGTGCGATAGTCTCAAAAACTAATTCCTCCTGCCTAACTGAAACTCCGTACCCTGTGACCACCATCTCATTTCCTCTCCATCCCCTGTCCCCTGGTAACCACAATCCTACTCTCTACTTCCATGAGTTTGGCATTTTGGAGAATTTTAAATACCTGCCATGGCAACCTCCAGCCATGGGAGTCTCTGGTGGGGGAGCCACATTATCTTTCCAGGTGCCAATAATTGTTTCTGTTAGGGCTGCGGCTACAGTTACAAAGGTTTTTGAATAGCCTGTCCTCTATTTTCTCTGAGTCCTGTTGCCTAGTAAATGTTTTGCAAAATATGAAGTTTTTCAAGATACTTGACACATTATAGCAGAAATGCCTACCTATTGCTGTGTTGATTTCCTTGGAATTGCATTATGTCAATTTTTATTTTTTTTGCTATAACAATTTGTTTTGAACAATTTTTCAACAAGGAAAAATGGCAAATATTCTACTCTCCACATGATTAGAGCAAAGTTTCTGTTCTGCGTTCTTACTCAAGTACAGACCAACGTTCTGTTAAGATGATGACAAAAATATATGTACAATATGTGCTGCCAAAAATAAGGGAATCATTTAGCTGCATAATTCTTTCTAGACCTGTAATTGCTCTTTTGCCTAATCCACAATCCAAAGACGCACCAAGATTGGACTAATGAGCAAATAGCTGCTTCTCTACAGGTAAATTTTTAAAGG
Source organism: Avahi laniger (assembly GCA_963575035.1). Taxonomy (NCBI): domain Eukaryota; kingdom Metazoa; phylum Chordata; class Mammalia; order Primates; family Indriidae; genus Avahi; species Avahi laniger. Next base: position 65,518 of record CAUYSK010114242.1, read on the forward strand.
GCATCACAAAAGCCCTGCTACTCAACATGTCTCTGCCAAAAACCCTAAAATTCCCATACAGAAATCCATGATGGGAATCCTTTCCTTGTGTCTTCTTCTAAAACAAAAGTCTGTCATCTGGACTTACTGCAAAATGAAATATTCTGATAATTCCCCAAATGTAGCATTTAACCAGTTACAACTCAATTTTGATTGAACTGTTTTATGTACAATGTTTTAAGAAAGATACCACTGACCTTTCCTTGCTCTCCTAGACTTGCTATTATGACCATCTATTAACGAGTACTGGAGTCCCAGGGGCTGGAGGGCGAGGAAGTTGGCGGCAATGGCGCGACAGGCTGCCATGGTTCTGGCTGGTCCTTGGACACCACCCTGGCAGTGATTTTCTTTCTTAGTTCTTTTTTTCTGTGCCTTGCTAACCCTGACTTTTGCTGCAAAACTCCATTGCTTCTTCCTTCCACAGTTCTCATCCCTCCCTTCATTTGGCAAATATGTTTTAAATGTTTACTATATATACCAGAAATAAGCACATTTCCCTCCTGCCCTATAAAAGATATATTATTTTTTCTTCATTTTGAGATATCATCTCCTGTAAGAACCCAGGATGGACTATACCTTGAGCAGGATGTCTGGTTAAGAGAATTCACTTTTACCATTTTCCTGGGACATCGTGGCCAAGTATGTAGTTGATGGTGCTCAATGGGGAGAGAATGCTAACGTGCTAAGGGCAATGCCATAGAGCCAAATCTGGCACGTTTTGGTGATGGGTTAGGGAAAGCCTATACTTACTTAGAAAAACCCACAGCAGCAGCAGCCACACAGAAGGAGGGACTTCGATTTAGCCTGTGTGATACTAACTTCTTCCTGAAATTATTTTGCAAATTAGCTTTAATAAAATTAACAATAATACAAGAACGTTATTTTTTGTAGGTTTGTCCACTTGACATTTTTGTGGTGTCAGAATATTCATTGTGGATTTAACTTTATTTCCAGGTCCTGAGATAAAGAGGAGCTGTCCATCTGGGGAGCAGCTAAGGATTGCTCAAAATCAAATTTCAATGACTCAAGAGAACTTGGGCATGTAAGATTTTGGTTTTAATTCATTTTTAGGATGTTCTAATGAAAGTTACAAAATGTACTGATTCAATCTAAAAGTGGATTGAATGTCCTACTTTTGAAAGTCTTCAAATTTTTGGTCAACTGGAGAGGAATCAGACATATATCTTTGACAATATAGTTGGCCTATTTTTCAAGTTTCTGCTTAAAGACAAGTATTGCTAAGAATGGAGGGATACCTGATACATTTACTGTACAGAATTTTAAAGTGTGGGTAGGGAGCAAAAAGGTAATTCTCTTTATTCACATCCATTATCTGACAACTGTTACTCTTTAAAAATTGGCTCTGTTTCTCTTTTTGCTGATAATAGATGTGGATTTCTTAAAACCTAGGTAGATCTCTGATGGGAAAAAAAGGGCAAAAATAGATGTCATATTTTAGGACGACACTGATTCTAGAGAGATTTGGGTTAAATAAGTAAATTTGCATTTTAAAATCTGTTAATAAGTGCTATATACTTCAAATATTGATTTTGTTTAGTGAATTAAATACATTTTTCAAAATATAGAAATAATGCATGAAAATTTCAGCTATCATTCTTTTATTTTTTTAAATAACAAAATCTAATCATAAACATTAAGTTTTACCTTCACAAAAAGAGTTAATAGATTATTAACAGCTAATACAGTATTAATAGATTATTAAGTTAATAGAATATTAATAGAGTCTCAAAATGGAAAAAAACAGCATAGGTATCATGATAAGTATATTTATTCCTCTATTACATGGATCTGATGTGATACAATTTATATTATGTAGAAAGAATCATGGTTTTGTTTATGCACACACCCTTTCTCTGATTTTTCTAGAAGTGTAGGCAGGAGTGATATTGAATGTATTGAACAACTCACAGAACAAAGGCCCTAAGCAATCAGAAGAGACCCCTGCTACATGTCCCTGACACAGCTGTACTGGGGCTTGCCAGCAGAACATATTCCTAGACACATGAATTACAATACATAATGCAACCAGAAGGAGAAAATGGGGCTGCATTTAATATTCAAATTTTTAACCTAAATATTATTTACCTTTAAAAAAGGACAGCCTAAAGTTCAAATTGTTTTTCCGGTACATTTTTACCTCTTTTTGGAAGGTGTTAAAGAGTTTTTGGTTATAAGGTTCAGGGTGTAACCACGTCTGTGTGAATGAAAACATTTTTCAATGTGTCTTTTGCTTGAAATCCTAAAAGCAAAACATCTGGAATTAGTTTCATATCTTTTGAAATACTGCCTTGTAAGATCAGTCTCAAAGAAGAGATGGGTGAATATCTGGATATAGACTTTATTTGGACTAATGTATCAATTTTCAGAATCAATTCTGTGTGGTCACACAGACGGTCAAAGGTTATCCCAGGCGGTGCCTTTTCAACTTCCCCATGTCCCAGGACTACCTGAAAGCTCAGATGTCAGTTCATGCGACTCTTTTTTTTTTTTTTTGCTTTCCAGAAGGAAATAATAAAGCTTCACAAAGAAGCCTTAAAATATCTTTTCAATGAATTTGGGTTTTCCTTTGGAAATAACCAAGAGTTTTAAACTACAGCTCATCAGAGCTGGCTGGAATTGGGAGTGCTCCGCCTCACAGCTTGAAGTGATAAAATGTCTGGCTCTGTGTTCACAGACGCAGGAAGTTGCTTCCTAGCCCCTTCCTATCATGGCTGTTTATGATGAGTAAAAAGAAATTAAATTCCCTAGGAGTAAAACATCAATCATCTTTCCCAATCTTGCTGAGTAACTCACCCTAAATGAAATATTCTGCCAAAAGAAATACGAATTATTGAGATATGATAGCTTAAAAGAAGGAATGAAAGAAATGACATCATTGAGTCACATGAAAGATTGTGCATGCCAGCCATGAGGGTAGGATACAAGATATGCCTCCTAGGAAACCATTCACAACAAAGAATAAGGATTGTTCTAGAAGAGGCTGAAAGATCAACTCTATTCCACTGTTCTGCCTGTGAGGTACAGCATGTTTACCTTTCCCACAAAATGTTCATGGAATTAAGAGACAAAGACAAAGGGACCTTAGGGAGTGGCACAGTTGAATACCTGGTACTAAGCCAGTTGAGTAATTATTTGGAAAACGTACATAGCCTAATCAATATAGAACCTTACTATATGACATGGTAAAATAAAATCCTCATAGTTTAGAGTTTAATTATTTCAAAATCAAACGTTTTCTAAAACTAAAAAAAAACATTTATCTGCTCTCTGGATAGGGAAGGGCTTCCTAAAATAAAATGCAATTGAAGATACAACAATGGAAAAGTCTGATAATTTGATTAAACAAATTTCAAGACTTGTCTATTTCAAAAATTCACATGAACAAAATTAAGTGATAACAAATATGAGAAAAATGTTCCTAGATGGTATCACAATGAGTGACTGTTTATCTATAAATTCTTTCAATAAAAATACCATAAAACACCCAATAAACAAAGAATTGCAACTAAATGTCATTAAATGGAAAATAAAAATGGCTAATAAACAAGTGAAGAAAGTACTGCCTTATCAGTAATTACAGAAATGGAAATTAAAGTAACCATTTTAAACTATTATATTAGCCAAAAATGTAGTGATGGAAATACATAATGTTGACAATCATGGTACTATAGCAAGACAAACTCTGGTACATTGCTGGTAAGATTATAAATTGGTACAAGCTTTCTGGAAAGAAATTTGACCATACATATAAGGAGGCCTTAAAAAATATTAAAAATCTAAACTGCTAATTTCCCTTCTAATTTTAAGCAAACAATCAGGAATGCAAACAAAGCTTTGTAAGTGTTCACTATAACATCACTTACAATTAAAAAACAATTATAAGTAACTCAAATGCCTATGAATTGGAAACTGATTAAGTAAGTGATAGTGTATTTAGATGATATAATAAACGATTAAAATTATGTTTATGAAGAGCAATTAATGACATATGTTTATGCCATATTTTGACTAAGTGAAAACAGCAAGATATAAAATTTCATAAATAGTATGAATTTCATAATGAAAACATGTTTAGAAAACAGAAAAATAAAATGTTCTAAAGCTTTAACAGTAGACTATAAACTGTTTTATATTGCTGTAATAGGTAGCCTTGTTATAGGTAACCTTGTTAATGCTTCTTTTCCCATTTTTAACTTCTAAATTTTTACGTATTTTGGAAATATTTTAAATATTTAGGAAAACAACAAAACCTAAAAACAAAAAACTGACCAATCAACCAAAAATAAATAAATAAATAAAAATAAAATAAAGAAAAAGAAAAGAAAAACATCCAGGCCTAGTTTTACCTGCAATCTCCTCTCTTGTGTTGAGATTTGAAATATATCAGAATACTTACTTGGCAATCATAATAATCTAATAATTATTATTTGATAATAATTTCACAATGAACACACTTTTCTGCCAATTTGAACCACATAAACAACATTTGCCTTATGAGGATTAATTTTCATTCAGTTCTATTTTACCCAAGACTATTTTCTGTCACTGAAAACAATCCTCCTTTTGTGTGTATGTGTTTAATTCTAATGAAGTATATACCACTTTTCTCCCAGACTGGGCTACGTAATCAACGAGGTATTCTGTGGACTATTTAATTTGACATAAAAAGAGAATCATCCACATACATCATCCACACACCAAAGCAAACAAATATGCATCCATAAATAGGGTCTGCAGGCTCACTTGACTCTAGGATAATTCCCTGGCTGGATACTTCCAACACACAGGGACCAAAGTCAGCACCTAACTCCCTTCATCTCTTCAAAGTACCTCCTCTGTCTGCTGGGCAACATAATGTCCTTTCATTTTATAATCCGGTATGTGATTTGAAAGGCAAACATTTCTGTGATGGCTCCAACAATGGCTTACAGTTATACCAGGTAGTACATAACTAACATGATGCTTTCTAAGAACAGATTTCAAAAAGTGGAAGGTAAAAGAACACGAGAGACCAAATTACTGAAGTGAGGGAGAAAAGAGTATTTAGATTAGTGGGGGCAGGGATGGGGGAATGCCTGGCTCATAAAACACACAAACATTAACTGAACTGAATAGAGGCTGGGCATGGTACCAAATCAAACCAGTGGCTTCATCATCGTGTAAGGGTTGGCTCTTTTAAGTAGGAAGTGATAGAAAACAGAGAGGAAAGATTTAAACTGTAGCAATGTACCGAGAGCATGTACCATTTCAGGCTTGAAATGTTATATTAAAAAGCAATCTATAGGACAGAAGATAATAATAAGCATAACCTGAAAATACCCAAAATGCTGAGATAGTAAAATAGTTATACTGAATCTCAGAATTTTAGAGTTTCAAACAGATTAGAGATGATCTGAAATCATGCTTCCACCAGTTTTCAGAAAAAGAAACTGATTCCTAAAACATTAAGTACTTTACCCAATGCCACATAGCTAGTTAGTTAATCCAGTTTCAGTATCTCTTAATGAGTATCTCCTTATTTAAATAAAAATACAATGCAGATACAATTTTTTTTTAAAAAACTTCTTGAAAATAAACTGGTGCACTGGTACATACCACTGTGTGGACTTGGTCGTAGGTACTTTGGATTTTCCCATTTACTTTTTTACCTGATAAAAACAAGGGAAAATGCCATTATTTTCATTCTTCTTGCTCCAAAATCAAGTCTAGCTAATCATTATGAAGGCAACTACAACCTGTGTTCTAACTTGGGCATATTATTTTAATTACTATCATTTCAAACACTGATTCCAATGAAGTTTTAATGAAAAGATCACTGGAAGAAAGCTCAAGGTTCCTTAAAGTCTTTTTACATCCACTTCTACTGCTCCAGTTTCTGTTGGGAACATTTGCACATATTATTGGGTTTTTTTGGATAAGCTGGTAGTCATAGGTCAGGAATTGATTTTGAAATACTACAATGGCCAATGACTTATCAGTACAGGCATCAAATGTTGTTTTATTACTTATGTAAAAAATCACTTATAAAAAAGATTCTGAAATATCAACACTCAATATATATTCTCTTTTATTAAATGTCATCTTTTATAGTTTCTTAAATACTAGGGCACAAGAATTAACTTATTTCATATTATAAAATGAATAAAATCATTAAAAATTGGATAATTAGGAAAAATAACACAAAATTACAAAAAGTTTACTGAAACAAACAATTCCAGGTACTTACTTCCAACAATAGTCTTGTGATTGAAAATCTTACTCCAAATTCCACCTTCCACGTTGTCTTTCACTCCAAATTCATAAACTGTGTCAGGCTTTAGATTTTCCACAATTGTTTCAGTGGCTGGACAAAGCTGAAAAATCCATTTCTTTTCCTTATCCTTTTCTCTGTATCGAATTGTATAAAATCTGTTGAATAACCAAAATATAATGCTCTAAAATCAGGGAAACTCAGAATGTTACGTCAAGTTTCTTAATATATTTCAGACTTCAATTTACTCAGAAGACTATATTTAATGTTAATATTTTTAAAAAATTTACAAGGACCATGAAAAAAATAGCTCAATGTGTGCTTAGGTGTTTAATTTCTAATTGCAGGTTGGGGTCTGCAGAGCAGCATAGTTATGGCTTGACAGAATTCCAGAATTCTCAGTTTATTATTTGCTACTTTGTGAAATGAAAGTTGAAAAACACTAGATAGCCATTCTTTTCCAATTATACATAAAGTAGAACACAGTTTTAATTCTATAAGTGCTTAATATTGTAGCTACAGAATTATATGAGTTTTAGCCTTTTCATCCCATGGAAAATATGTCAGAGGCAATATTATTCAATTTTGTAAAAAAAGGAGAGAAAAAACTCACATACACCACACTGTAAGAATGTATCCAGCACTGCATTTTAGAAACGAAATGTTCTTATTGTTATAAAAAAGAATTAAGACCAATGGCAAAGCTAAGCATACAATAAGAAAACTTAATACAAATTCAATATCACTATAACATTATTTGCACTTAGGGCTTCATGATACTCAGATTTGTATATGTCAAAGTAAGATAACTCCCACACTATTTTATGAACCTTTATGACATGCTGGGTTTTACATATCTCATTTAATTGTCACAAAAAAAAATCTAAAGTGGTATAAATTATTCCTCTCATTTTACAAATGTGAAAGCTGAGTTTTAGAACATTCACTTACCTTGCCCAGTATTACCTATCTAATGACTTTTACCAGTGGCAGTACCAGAATACAAAGAAAGACTTCTCCGGCTCTACTCTAAACAGCCTCAGTAAGTGTGACAGCAGATCAAGAAGGGGTTTCATTCCTACTGTATACAGTAATGAGAATGAATGAACTAAAGCTACATGTATCCACGTAGAGTTTTACAAACAAAATATTGAATGAAAACAGCAAATTGCAAAATGATGAAGATATACAGTTTCATATCATTTACATAAATATTAAGATGTGTACACAAAATATGTTGTCATAAATTATTCCTGGCATTGTAAAGGGATAATACTGGAAGGGTACACCATTTATACTAGTGCTTTGTCTTCCAATGAGCAGGTGGGAAGATGAATAGGATTAGAGGTGGGGTCAACAGATAAACTTTATTTGCTTTTTATCTTTAAATAAGCATTTTAAATAAACAAAATAAAATGCTAGCTGCCATGTTATGATGGAAACAGGTGTTGGGTATACAATTTTAGGTTCCTTCTTATATCTTAAATTTTTTTTCGAAAATTGAGTACCTCTCTCCCCTCCTCACACCAGCAAAATTAAATGGATTAAGATTCAGGTTAATTGATTTTATTTAAAGCTTTAAAAGTCACCCACGTACTCATGCTAAAAACATTTATTGGGCACCCCCTAAGTGCCAGGTACAAGTTCTTGGTGATACAAAAACAACTACCCAGAATCTCTGGAAATGAGTACCCGGGACTGGCTACCTAATTTGTGGGGCTCAACGCAAAATGAAAACATGACTCTTTTTTCAAAAATTAAGAATTTAAGATAGCAACAGCAGAGCATTAAACCAAACTTTGGCCCTTCTAAGTGTGGGACCTTGTGTGCAGGAAGCATGCCCATGAAGTCAGCAGGGGATTTATGGTTTAGTAGGTAGAGAGAGGAGGAGATGCATTTGTATGTTCAGTCTACTTTCTTACTAGCTACAAACCACTGAAAAGCTTGAAATCGTTCATTAGCTTGCTTCTTTCTAGCTGCCTTCAGGGCTCCAATCCCCCATTCCAAAGTAGTAGAAGACAGATGAGGGGAGGCTGTTCCAGCCAAACCACTAACTGCTACTGGAAACAAATGTTATAGAATTGTAATAAATTGTAATAGACTCCTTTGTGTCCTGTGAGTCAAAATATCAACAGTGATTTATGAAATATATTTCTTGACAAGTATACTGCATGGAATTTTTGTTGTTTTATCCCTGCCATGGCTTTTACAGGACCTTAGAGAAATGCTGAGAAGCTAAAATCAGACCAGATGGGCTTCCACAACTATGTATCTCTAGTGCAGATACATTTCTGAGGACTTAATTGCTTGCATGATCCTGACCCCCCATTGCTAACAGAACTACCAAAGGCCAGATTCAAGGCTTTCCAACCAACATGATCTCATGTCATCTCCCCATGAATAAAATGGAACAGAAATGTTCTGTCCTTTTGTAAAAACCTAAATTTAACCATGTGTTTTTTAAAAATCCTGCATATATATATATACATATATATGCACACACATACATATTTTTTTTTAATTTTGATCACAAAGCATTTGAAATACCCTCTCTTGTGTTAAGTTTGTCAGGGAAAATAAATGTTTAGACAGCTAGCTCTTCTTCTCATAGTTGGGTTTGTTCTTGTCAACGTTGTCTCAGTTGATACAATGTAGGCAAGTTCTAAACTTTATCTTATAGCACTATATTTTTTTTCAAGGAGAGAACAAATGACACCACTACACTGGATGTAGTAAATTCTCCTTGATTTTTAAACAAAATCTAGGTCTTATGATAATAAATACTGCTTTATAATCTAGCACCTGATAGGTGCTCCATAAATATTTGTGGAATGAATAGAATGGCTATGTAGGTGTTTGCAGGGTCATTTTAAAATTAGGATATAATTGCTCTAAATGACCAATAGTTCAATCACTAAAACATACTGATTTGAGCCATTAGGTCTTCAATTATATTTTGCAATCATCATTGTATAAGGCTTCTCTTACCAAAATGCAGCATTCCTGTAGAACCAATGTAAATCAAAGTACAATAAATGTCTGCATTGTACATTTTCAGAAGGCTTAAGATTATTTATTTCAAGTTTATCCGTACAATAAACTCTAAGCAGAGCAAGAACTATCATAGAAGAAAAAGAGGCCAAGAAGTACCTAAGTTCTGACAATCAGTGACAGAGCCAGGCAAATGCTGCTGACTCATCACCTGATACCTTTCGTACTGCATTGGATTCTTTCTACTCTAGGGCTTGGCAAAAATAAACGCAAAAGAGACAGATAAAATGACCCAGAATGGAAGTAAAAGGAATCAGCATTTGGTATTATTTAAGGCTTTTTCGGTTTTATTGTATATTTACCATAACAGATAGAGGCTTCTCATTATTGTCTGAGGACATCCAGGAGCACATGTTGGTTGCACGTTTTTCTGTGAATGATTAAAGTTGGACACTAGTGTACAGAGAGGCAACGAGTCTGTTAAAAATGTAGGCAGCGCCCTGTGAACATCCATCAGACTAGACCTCTGGAAAGCCTGCCTCCAGAAATTTGGATTTTAAAAACAAGAGCATCTCATATTCTATTTGAGGGGTACAAAACTGTTGAAGGTAGTATTTGGTTCAACTGGCATTATTCTGTGCTTGGAACTCCTCGGTAGTCTCAATGCTGACAATAATTGTTATTAGAGCTTTAGAAAATCTATAGCTCCTCGAGAAGTAGTGGGAAGGCAGAGAGTGGCTTGGCTTGGATACTAATCAGCTGAAAACTAGTAGCATTACCATGGGGGAGTCTCTTTATCCACTTATGCATCAATTTCTCAGAAAGGGGATTAGACTGGACAACATTTGAGATCCTGTTTCTAGAAATTTATTCGAGCGGTATTTCAAACATTCTATTCTAATAAAGTACCTGCGACAGAGGCAGCAACTCCATAAACTGAGTTTATGATGTAACCGGCAGTGAATTATACCAAGTGGAGAGATTGAACAGCAGAATAAATTTAGTCCTTCTATGAACTACCCAGCATAATGTACATGGTTGACTATCTCTTGGGCTTCTTATACGTTTTTTTCCAGCAATGATTTTGATGTGGTTAACTACTATGACATTTCCTAAAACATCTATTTCACGCATTTTTTATTCTTTTCATGTCAAAAACACTTCCTGACACCTCCTTCAGTGTTGTTGTTTCATGCTTTACTGAGATTGTAACCACTGATAAATTCTGCCCTCATCCCCTTTCTCTTAAAGTCTCTCTTCTCCTTTCACTCTCTGATTTCAGGGGATGTACTCCATCTCTTCTCAAAAATAAGCATCTTGGTAGTTTTATTCTACTTCCTAATTCCATCAGCTCTCCAACCTTTCTCTTAATACTTCAAAGACTTTCCCTTCAGTCTAAAAGTTGTTTAAATACTTTTCATCCTACCAAAGCAAAAATAAAACTAATATCCTTCTCAACACTACCACCATTTTTAGTTTTCATTTTTAACACAATTTCTTAAGAATAATTTTCTTTATTATACTTTCTTAGCACCCAAATTGTCTAAATCTCTTTGCAATCTGGTGTCTGACTTCTTTAGGACAGTGAAATCTTTTTTTTTTTTCAGTGAAATCTTTTTATGACCAAATGACTTAATCCTCCCTAAATTTCATAACTACCTTAAAATCTACTCATCTTCCTTCTCAAATCCATTCCTCTTGTGATCCCCACTTCTGTTGACTTCAGAGTCCTTTCTCCCCCATGTCCAATCAAGTGTCAAGTCTAGGTACGCTTTCCTACATGATTTCCCTTGCATTTGTGTCTTCTCTATTCCTAAGTAGCACTTAAGGGGAAATTTAAGTCCTTATCTTTGGACTTCTGTGATAATTTTCAAACTGGTCAACTATTTCCAAGGTACCGTTTCTTCATTTAATATCACCCACTGCTGGCTGGTTTAAATTCAATGAAAGAAAAATTTCTAGTAATTCTAGTGCTATGGAATGGCTTGCCTGAGATAGCAATTATAAAATAATATAAAGTAATAATATAAAAAGCAACAAGCAGACTAACAAGCCTAGTACCATTTATTGAGTGCTTACTACATACCAGACACTGTATTGACCTTTGCACATGTGTCACCTCATTCTGATAACACTATTACTATCATTATCCCCATTTTACAGATAAGAAAACCAAGGCTAAAAGCATTTAAGTAACCTATTCGAGGCCACTGAGATAATGATAAAGCAGAGATTTGAGCTTAGGTTGGTGTGACCAGAATTTGTATCTTCAACATTCACGCTATGTTGCCATCCTTGGAGATGCTCACTTTGGACTTTGGATGGGAGATGTCGCACGGGGATCCAAGGGCTGAATGGACGGGCTTAAGGATTTTTAGGGTCTCTTCTTGACATTGCACTTGCTTATTCACTTATATATTGATCGAGACCTGCTACTGTAAAACATAATGCTAGGTCTGTGAGAGAGAAGATGAGTGGGGCACTGCAGAACTTCAAAAATGAGCTCATAACACAGAGAGGGAAGAAGATATGCACCGTGTGTGACTAAGGACGACAGACGGAAAGCAGAGTGCAGAGGGTGGGCCATGTGAGGCATTCTTCAACCTGAACCTGAGGAACTGACAGGCTGCATTTTATTATAAATCCCAGTCCAGTGGTGTGATTTAAATCAGAACATCCTCCCCAGACCCAGGGAAAGCAGAGTAGGCCAGACTGCTACCTCACTTCAGGAGCATGACTCAGATATTCTTTGAGATATATTCTTTGAGAGATTATATGACTCATTTTACCAGGCAGTGGGGAGCTGGTGTGATGTCCCAGCAGGTGAGTTAGTTGGGCAGTGATGCAGGAAGCTAAATTTATCAGCTCTGGAAAAATTAGTCACAGAGAAACTGGAGGGAGGCATCTCGACAAGGTGTAGCCCAGGTATGAGATAACAAGGAAAGGACTCACAGAAGGAACAAAGAAAAAGAAAGGAACAAGTAAAAGTTATATTTCTAAGAAAGAATTTATGAGATCAGACACCTAATGGAATATGTCTGCTGAAGACTGTGAAAATAAAAATCAAGACTAAATTTTTAAATGTGAGAATAGGGTAGTTAAAGTGATTGAAAAAGAATTTTCTCAACAGTGTAGAAAATATGAATTTAGTTTGAGCATGAGGTGATCACTGTTACCTGGTCACTCTAATGAAAATATTCCATGGACAACTGAAACACAGTCTTGGAACTTTGGAAATGGGTCCAGGTCAAAGGTTCAGCCTTGGAAGTTATTTGTATACCAGCCACCTCTCCTGTTCTCTGTAGAACAGCAACAAAAGCAATTTCTGGGGCTCTGTAAAAAAATTCAGACTCTCAGGCTCTCCACCAGGCCTACTGAACCAGAATCTATATTTTAAGAAGGTCCATCGCACGAGTTTGAGAAGCACTGTTTGCACAAAATTTGAGAAACACTGTTCTACATAGAGGTGATATTAGAGACAAGGCACAGATGAGATGAGGAGGGGACCACAGATAAGAGATCCACTGTTCCACATTGAGGAGGTGGGATAAGTAGCAAGCAAAGAGGAGGAATGGTTAGAGGGACAAGAGGAAAACCTACGGACAAATGTCAAGGAAAGAAAGAGTTCAGGAATAAGGGGATGGCCAACACTTACACAGAGTGGTTAAGAAGAAAAAGAACTGAGAAAACCTACTGGCTTTGGAATGAATTGATCATTGGTGACCCCCAAGAGACGTTTCAGTGGAATAGTAGGAAGGGGATGGAAGCCAGTGCAAAGGACCACGACTGTGTGGGTGGTGTAGGGGTCAAGAACACAGGAGCAGAAAACTCTGAGAAGATTGAGAATTAAGAGAAGAGACTGAAAAGTAGTTTAGAAGATTATAACAGGGTTGACAGGGGGGTTTGGTTTTGAGTCAGGGAATCTTGAGCATGTAGGCACCAGTGGCAGTGAAGGGGCCATGTCAGAGGAGATCATCGGGGAAGGATGGGATCACCAGCATGGTCTGAAATCAGAAATGTGTTCCTGCAAAGAAGAGGAGAGAGGGAGAGGGAAAGATAAATTGGGGATGAAGAAAGAACAAGATGATGGTGGAAAGTCTAGAGTTCCTCAGTACTGTGGAAGCCAGAAAGGAGGACTGGCGTAAAGAAAAGAGCCAGGGAATGTAGCCGGGATGCTGTTGCCAGGATCCAGGGCAAGAAGAGAAGAATGTGGAGTGGAACCAACATGGAAATGGAGACATAGAAGATGCAGATACACATACTTTTCAAAAGCAAATCAACATAACCAGGGGCCTTCAGAAACTATAGTAAATTAAAAACAAAAAATGAATAAAGTTTCAAAGTAGGGAGAATGGCACAATGATGGTACTTCAGAAAGTAATAAAGAGACAAATGAGGTGATATTTCAAGAGAAAAAGCATGAATTCAATTTTGTCATGTTGAGTTTGAGGTAATGATGACACAGTGAAAATGTTAACAATTTCTCTATGTATTCATTCAGCACACATTCACTTGGGGCCACTACGTGCCAGACACTGGCCTGGGGGCTGGGGCAATAATGGTGGGCAAGATACACATGGTCCCTGCCCTTGCCAAACTTAACACTTACATGGCAAGACCAACGGGTAACCAGGTAGTGGGCTCAACCCAGTGAGAATTCACAGACATTGAAAATACCCACTTCCTAACAACTTGTGGGGAAAAAATAAAAGGCAAGAGCCTGCTCTGGACTGGCCAAAAAGGAAAGCCCTCATTCTGCGTTAAGAGCAAATAAACACAATATGAGTGGTAGAAAATGTGAAAATGATTTCTAAACAAATCAAAGCTTTAATAAGTTGGCAAAGGAGCAAGAACTAAAGCAGTCTTGAAAGCTTTAACAAGTTGGAAACTTGGGAAGGAAAAAATTTGCTATTAATTGTGAAATAAATTTTGGTTTAAAACATGTTTTACCCTTCATCAGGGCCAATTTGAAAACTTTCTTTCAAATTGAGGCTACATTGAGGACAGATGTATGTACACTCTTCCATTCAAAGCCCATTAAAAATAAAAACTGTAAATGAAGCACATCTGCTTTCCAATATGAACTTAGAAAAGGATTTAAAAACATGGGAGACCCATACAGATCCTATCTAAATATGAATAGAAATATGCCACAAAGGATAAAATGACATTTCACTAATACTTCCAAGCTTAAAGAAAAACAAAAAGTGAGAGTTTTCTCACCGGAAACTTATTGCCCAAGAGCTTTGATAGAGAAAGTCCAAAGTCAAGGTATTAAAAAAAAAAAAAGATGATACATTATTTGCATAGGATATGTGAGACTGTACAAATGTAAAATGATTTTTAAACATCAGAGACTGTATAGAGGGTGCCAAATATCAATGGATTAAAATGACACCAGTTGGTGTTCCTGTAGCAAGCCAAGAGCATTCAGATCCCAATGGTTTTGCAGGAAGATGTTCCTGAGGGAATACTTCGGCTGTATTAATCTTCCAATTTTTAAGTAGTAATCATCCCCTGTAGCTATTATTACTGATTCTATCCTACTGGATTAGTCTAAAGTCTTTTAAAAATCTGCATGAACATATGAAGGTAGATTTCTCCAAGTCTGCTTTTAATTACATACATTTGCAGTTCTGGTAGATTTATTTGGGTGCTCATAACGTGTGCAGTATTTCCAAAGCTTTTAAATAAAAAGATTATTGTTTTTTCCTTGAACACCACAAAGACTTTAAACGTCAGCTCTTTATTAGCTGTGCTAACTAGAAAGAAAGGAGGCATGGGTAAATGAAATACACGAGTACTCCAAATGCTATTTTTCGGTCATTACTGTTTAATTCTTCCCGTTAAGTCATGTCCTAACAGTTCCCTATTTCAGTCAAAAATATCTTGATTCTCCCACTCAACTCAGGTTTGAAAGCATACAAGCATCTTGCACTGACCTGTTACTGTATCTTTCAAAAGACTTTGTTCAAAATGGAATTACTGATTTTGAATATTGTGATTTGACATGCATAATGCCATCTATTTGATGAGAACAGAGCCTGGACGTGCGTGCAAGAGGGTAAGGCTGAGATCCGGTGTGATCTGAATAGATTGAGCCTTAGCGTTGACTGCCTGGGTTAAAATCCTAGCTCCATTAGCTCATCTGTCCTTCCCTTCTCTGTATTCATTATCTCCTGTGCTATTAAACCATAACATCTATCAATTAGAATCAATCAGATAAATTCTTTCACAGAAGGGTCAGTAGAATCAAGTGAAATTAAAGGAAAGGCTTGAGGGCAGGGGAGGAAATTATATCCAAAAAACAAGCAGACTCAAAGATTTATCACACAAGTTGAATAACTATACAAATCAGGTTGCATTTTGCTGTAAAAATACCAAATTAACTTCCTTTTCTTCTCCCTTTCTTCCTTTCTCCCTTCCCTCTTTTTCTAAGAGAATTTTCTTAAAAGAAAAAGAAAAAAGCAATCCATAAATGTTTATTTTCTCAGCATTGGCATCCTGGACTAATCCACTAGAAACTGTAATAATCATAGGAAAGCATGTTCTTTCTAGAGTCCATTTTCCAAACAAAATAAGTCATGGGATTAGTGGTGGGTGAAATAAGGAATATTTCAGATTCTTTGAAAAATTTAAAATTATTTTTCCAAAAATTGGGTTTTGGAAATATCTTCAACATGTCCTTTTCAAAGTATTTATCCCTTGAGAAACATGAACATATGAATAAAAAATTGATTTTTTAAAGTCTAGATTTCCTAATCAAAGTCATATGAAAGGTACTTCTGAGAACATATAAACACTTTTAAAGGTCTTTCTTGTTAGTTCAATTTAGACAAAAATAAATAAAACACTACAAAAAATATACACACGGCCAACAAATGCATGAAAAAATGTTCAACATCCTTAATACAAGGGAAATACATATTAAAACGAACGAGATACTACTATACTAGAATAGCTAAAATGAGAAATGCTGGCAACACGAAATACTGGTTAGGATAAGAACAACCAGAACTTTCATCTACTGCTTGTGGGACTGAAGATAAGAAAAGTTAGGCAAAACATATTAACAGCTAAATATACATCTTTCTGTAACCCAGCAATTCCACTTTTAGGTATTTATCTAAAAGAAATTAAAGTGTATGTCCACAAAATCTTATACAGAAATATTTATAAAGTCTACATTCATAAAAATCAAAATTCAACACAGTTCAAGTGTCCATCAGCAGGAGTATGAATAAACAAACTTTAGAATATTTCAAATACTACTACTCAGGAATAAAAAAGGAATGAACTATTGATTGTTTAAATGTCAAATGAATGAATCTCAAAAGTATAATGAAAGAAGACAAAAAAAAGCCCATATTATATGATTCCATGTATACGGAATTCTAGAGTAGGCAAAACTAATCTATGGTAATGGAAATCAAAACCTTCCAGAGGAAGGTATTTTCAGGGTGATAAAAATGATCTATTTCTTGATGGGTATAGGATACATGGTTTTATGCAATGTCCTAACTCAAACTGTACACTAAGATCTATGTATTTTACTATGTTTAAATCAAACCTCAATAAAATTTTATTAAAAAATGAAAAAACTTCTAAAATTCAAAAATCGTTTTGAATATATTTAAAACATATATCTCTTTGAATATATTTAAACTTTAAAAATGTCTTCACTGAAGCTTGAAAATTTTGAATGCTTGTCCAGATGAAAATTTCTGAATTTTGAATAATAAATATTTTGATAAAAAATACCATTTTATAACCAATTTAGAATCATGATTCAGCATTCATGCACAGTGCCAAATACATACATTGAATGGATGGATGGCAGTCATTTATTTTTTTATTTTTATTTTTTTTTAATTTCAGGATATTATGAGGGTACAAACATTTCGGTTATGTCTTTGCCTTGCCCAAGCGAGGATTAGAGGCATGCCCTTCCCCTCTACAATGCTCACCGCGTCCATTAGTTGTGAGTTTACTGCCCCCAAACCCCTAATCCCTGGAGAATATTACTACCATGTGAGCACCATAGTGTTGATCAGTCAGTGATGATGGCAGTAATTTAAAAAAAAAAAAATACTTAGATTTTTCTTATTTGTTCTGCCACAGATGATGATGGCTTCCTCTTCAACTCTGTGCTTTTTCTCTGCCTACATGTTTCCCTGTGATTCTCAAACATCATCAGCAGCAGAATCACCTGGAAGTCTTGTTAAACACAACCAGCCGGCCCCACCCTAGAGTTCCTGCTTCAGTAGGTCTGGAGGGGGACTGGAGAATTTGCCTGGCTGGACACGGTGCCTCAAGCCTGTAGTCCCAGCTACTTCGAAAGCTGAGGCGGGAAAGATGACTCGAGCCCAGGG
This sequence comes from Avahi laniger, assembly GCA_963575035.1. Classification (NCBI taxonomy): domain Eukaryota; kingdom Metazoa; phylum Chordata; class Mammalia; order Primates; family Indriidae; genus Avahi; species Avahi laniger. The sequence goes on from CAUYSK010114242.1 coordinate 83,191, forward strand.
GTTCGAGGCTGAAGTGAGCTATGATCACACCACTGTATATCCAGCCTGGGTGGCAGAGCGAGACCCTGGTCTTAAAAAAAAAAAGAATTTTGACAAGTTTACAAGTGATAATGATGCTGCCTGGTTTGGGAACCACACTCTGAGAACTACTGCTTTAAGCAGTTCTTCAACTGTCAGATTCCAATCACCTTTCCACCTTTTAACACAGCCTTTTCTAACTGCCTTCAGCCGCATTCTCTGACCTTTGATTGCACTTATCATTGATACTGCCAACTTGCTATTTGACTCCTTCACTCTTGCAGTTTATTATTTTGGGAAAAATACTTGTTTGTGTTTTCTCTTCAGGTGGATGATAACTTTCTCATGGGTAAGGCCCCTGACTTATGTATATTTGTTCACTTCACACCCAGAATGGGGTGCACAGAGAATAGGTGATAAGGAACTGCTAACAGTCCTGGTATTTATACATTCTTCTAAAGCATGTACAGATGCTATTAAAAACAATTGCTAATTTTCAAATGGAAACCCAAATTTTCCATTATGGTGAATTACCTGTCATTGGGACAGTGACTTGGCAAAGTCCAATCATGGTGTGGATTGATGAGGAAACCCCAGGACAGGAAGACCGAGCTTGGTGTCAGAGTGCCAACCACCAGCTGGAGAGGTTTGCGAGAACGAGTTTTACCTACGGAGACAGCAGACAGTTTAATTCTGGAAACATGTGGTATATTGTCATAATTTGAGTAAAATGCATAAAGATGACTTGATAAGATGATGAAAAGTGTGAAAACATCAAGTTCCTTCTCATTTCATTTTGAGGATTGTATGACACTGGCCTTAGAAATTATTTTTCAGTTTGTTATGACCAGCTCAGGAAATTGTTTCATCTTGCTCAGGATATAATACCCCACCTTTCCTTTCAGGCAACAGATATAATTTTTGTTTTTGTAATCTGCATTTGGGAATAATGTAATGACTAATAGATTGTTAATAGCTTCCATTTTATATTTGTATCTGTCACATACATTTTAATTAATCATTGTGAAGAATCAAACTTAGTAAAATAATTATTTGGTCATGCAAGACTTAGGTTCCCTAGGAAAAGAAAAGTGTATATTTCATTTCTAAATGTCGTTATCTTCATACATTGTGAGCTAAGCCAGTAATGTAGTAAAAATAAAATTAGATTATGATTGAAGGGACCTGGATTTGAGTTTTGACTTTGCTCTTAGTGTGACTTTGGACACCCTCGAAACTTCTTGGGGCCTTATTTTTCATCTGTAAAATGAATGAGATCATTGCATTACATTAGTGAAAATTAACTCAGGGATTAAAAAAGAATATCAGAATCACCTTGGGGCTTGTTCAAACTCTGTGTGCCCCCTACCTTCCCTCCAGATGCTAATCCACCCTCCTTGGAGGCCAGACATAGACCATTCGAATCACTATATATGAGGCACCATTACAGGTGGATCTGGAATAATTTACAGAGAAGAATAAACACATGTTCACAACCAACAATAACTATTCTTGAAAATTATTTTAAACATCTTTAAAAAGTCATCTGTCCTACCATGAGACAATTTGCCACCACTAGATTATGTGTATTCTGGGTTCTGAAGGTTTCTTACCGGAATAACAATTTACAGAACTTATATCTGACAAAAGCAACACACACGGCACAGTTTTCAAGAGCATTTGAAATGAAATTATAAAGTGCTACTCAGGTGTGATCATGCTCTTGGAACCCATGGAACCATATTTATGCTTGACTTCATTGTTCAATATTTTAGAATACAGTCTTAAAATATTGAGAGTATATTTATTTTCAAGTGTGTGGAAAACTGCCTGGACAACTCTCACTAACAAGTTGTAAGGAGTGATTGAAATTTCCCTTTTGCTTTGGGATAAGAAGCCAGGAAAAAGAAATGTGTATTTTTCTAAATGCTTAACCACTCAATTCTGTTTTTAAAAGAAGTGGGAATCAACAGGGGAGGGGATTGTGGCAATTGATTGCTGGCAACCAGGTGTGGACTTACACATCTAGGAGCCCGAGTATAGAGCTACAAAGGACCCTTTGTTCAGTATAATTGAATAGCTGAATGCTCTCCCTCCCATCTTATCCCTATAGAAAACTACAGCAAACAAAAAAAAAATCCCTTCTTGTGTGTGATATCCAGTGTACCATAAAGAAGAAACATGATTAGGAGATCATAATTTGTAAATCAGTTCACCTTAGAAAAACAATAGCAAAATGTTGTGATCAACTCTTAGCTACAGAGTTAGGAAGAAGCAACATCTGATGGAAAAGTATTTTCACAGCTTCCACTAGTCCTTCCTTACACAATGGCCAGCTTATTCGATCTGAGAAGATTTAGTAGCAAAATCACATGTAGGATTTTAATCTTCCTTTAGTTATGTAGAAAGTTTCTATTTATTTATTCGCATGTTATCTACTTTCCTATTTCAAGTCTTCCTAGGCCGGGAAGATGGGTGTTGCTGTTGTTATGGTTATTTTATGAAAGGAGTCTTTCCTCTATGTTTGGGTATTGTGTAGAAGAGGTTTAGAAGGGAGAGATAAGGAGTAAATAATACCTAAGTTCCAATCCATCTAATACACAAAAATGAGTTATCATTCTGAGACATAAACAGTCTCCTTAAGCAAGTTTAGACATAAAACTCTGCCCTTAAAGTCTGAAAGGCACAAGAGCGGGCATGAGTCCACACGTTGCAGAATAGAATAGGCTAACAGGAGCTGACCCCAAAGGAGCACCCACAGTGCGCCAGGCGCTGTCATTGACTCATTTAATCCTCACAGCAACTGGATTACACAGCAGAACCCAAGAGGAGAGAGGTTCAATAATTTGCGTCAATCCCTGTGGTTTGCAGTTCGTGGTGCCAGAGACCCTAAGCAGTCTCTGCTGCCAGGCGGAGCAACTTCCCCACAGGGTAAACTGTTGACCAAGGGCCTAAATCTCCCACTCTGCATTCCTAAGGCATTTGGTTTCCATGGATAGAAAAAAGATCAAAAATCATGGTTTCAAATTAATAAAAGGAAAAAAAAAAAGTCAATGAAAATGACTATACCTGAGCATGACTTCTTTTGACTTGGAGGGGGAGCAGGTCGCACGACTATCAGATATTTCGGCTCTGCATCTGGAAACAATAACATTATTTATCAGAAAAATCCTTTGAGAACCAGCATTGGAGGCAGCACACCCATGCCCTGACTCAGCAGTTCCTGGAGTTAGTCACCCTTCGCAACCAAAGCGCCTGTGTGGGAGAGGACCCGGGAATCCAAAAAGCTAATGCTTCCTGAGAAGCCCATTGAGTCTATTAAGTTTTTTAAATGAAAATTAAGACCAGATTTTCAAAACCAAATGGGCAAGGGTGAGGGAAAAGTCTTAAAAGAATCCTGCTCGACACAGATTTTATGCCACGTTTTCATCAATGCTTTTCTCTGCAAAGAGATTTTTTAAAAATAAGATTATGTCCATTCTGTTAGCCTGCTCCTCAGGAGGTCAAGCCTGATGCTCCAAAATGGGAGAAGGAAAATCATCCACAAGACATGTAAGTCTTACCTACTGCATGATGTGACATGGCTCACTGCTCTGGAAGCGTGAATATTTACAATGTCCTACCTAGATTTTATCCTGTTTGCATAATCTCTCAGCCAGTCTACATATCCAGTATATTTTAATGAACAATTTATAGGGTAGTATTGTTTTCACTTGAACACATATCAGTGAAATATATAGAAATTCTTAAAAATATTTAGGCTTTAAATAAAATTATGTTAATGCAATCAATGTGTACTATCTCAATAAGGGGCTGTAATTTATCAAATTTTTTTAAAAAATTGTTATTTCCAAGAAAACCAGTTGGTTAAACATTTTAAATAAACCAAATGTATCTAAGGCATACAAAATAGCCTTTTATAAGCAGCTTTACTGGATTAACCAGTTGAAGAGTATTATTTACAATATTTCTTCAGGAACTTTGGACCCTGAAACTCACGCCATGCCAGATTTCATTCGGATGCTACGGTCAACCGGAGCTCACCCCTACTTACTCAGGCAGACGTCCTGTCTTTGTTTTGTTTTCATTCTGGGTTCAAACATCTCCCCTGCGTGTGTTTAGAACAGAGGTTTTCTCTCCTGAGGCTTTGCAGAGCTGACTGCATTTTCAGAGGGAGACAACCTGGCAACTCAACTGCTTTTAATGACTTGTGCCTTTGTTTTATTCTGGACACCCCGCGCAGCGCTATTCGCTATAAACTGCCTCACTAATTATCACAGAATAAAGATACTCAGGCAGCCTCTTGAACCCCGCTCAGAACCTTGCTGATGACTGTACAGTTGCCTCACGGCCACCACGCAGAACAGGCAGCGTTCATTCTATTCCAGAGTCTTGTGTGCACGAAAGCCCATCTTGCTGAGTGGGGCTCCTGTAGGCAATGTTTGACCCAAATCAAATAAACAAGTTCCCTAGTAGGAATCCAATAACCATTCCCTGGTATTTTGGGAAACAAAGAGCAATAAACTACCATGTACTGAGTGTTGCTTTCTATGTGCAGGCTACTGTATTAAGAACTTTACATTTATAACTTAATTATTCCTCATGGCAATCCTACCTGGAACCTGCTATCATCACCCCATTTTGTAGATGGGATCACTGAGGCAAGGTCATCTTCACGGGCATACGACATATGTAGTTGCACAGGGCCCATGCTCAGAAGGGTCATGTGCTTGGATTCAGGTCCTGCTGTCTCCGTCTTGAAATTCTTACTACTTTTATCTTTGAACTCATGTTTTGAAAGGGAAGTCTGATGGGACGACGGGGCATGCAGGTGAGCAGAGGAGACAGGAACAACACGCACCTCTGCAGTTCTTGCCTCCCCGGTCACACTGGGCATTCGAGGCGCTCCTTTAGCATCACTTTCCAAAGGAACCCGTATGTGTGGGAGTTCAGCAAGACTCGAAGGCAGAACAAGGTAAGCATGTCACACCTACGGCTGAGTAAAGGGGCAGGGAGGGGGGCTAAGAGCTCCGAGAGGCCACACTTTTCATTCTAACCAGAACTTGCTTCAAATGCAGAAAGAAGGAAATGGCATTTTAAGAAACACGAATAACCAAGGAACTCTATCATATCCTTTTTTTTTCATGCACACTTTACATTAGCCAACCACTTACACTGATGCCACCCTGCATTAACTAACCACTATGCTGAAACGATGGCATGGGAGGAAAGGGAAATAGAGCATCCCATAGTACCTTTCTAGTTCTCCTCATTTATAAGTCAAAAAAGACTGTTGGTTAGAATATGCACATATCAAGTAGTGAAATAAAAAATGGAGTTTTGTTTAACATTTCTGCTATTCTGGTAAAACCAAAATACATATGTATGTATGAACTACAAAGTACAAATTGTGCAATTTCAGTGATTCCACTTAGGAGTTAAAGACTTTCACATTTGCATTTAAAACAGGCATTGCATAATAGAAAAGGTAAACTCCATGCTAATAATTTTAAATTTTAATTTTTCTTTACTTATAATGACATTAAATAGTAAATAAAATAACATCATGACAAGTTAAGAGGAGGGACCATGGGAGAAAGGAAAAAGCTTTATATTTTAGTTTCTTTAATGACAATTCTTTCCCTGTTTTTCAAACCAAGGGTCTTGCATTTTTATTTTGTACTTGGCCCTGCAAATTATGTAACTGTCTTAATCAAGTCCACAAAATGCCCTTTTAATAAATCTCAGGAATTCACTTCTAGAAAACAAAGATAAATCCCTAGTTTTCCTGAATTGTTCTCATTGAGGCAGAGAACTAACCTTTTAGTTCCTTTCTCAATACTGATTAATTATGCCTACTAGTCTTTTTTAAAAAAGACCTAGGAAAATAACATAATTCAGAAGCCAAAGATAGTGCCATGATTCAAGATATACGGTTATATGAGCAATTTAAAAGCACTTTTTGTTATGATCACAGTATAAAGTATAGGCTGTGACAGCCACTTACAAATTGGAACAGATGTTAGGACCTGGGGGCATGTGTTGGCTCTCACTGATCATTAAACACTTTCAACATACACGCATTTCCACAGTCTTTGTGCTCACTGGAATCAGAAGCATGGAAAATAAAACTAGATTTTTATTTCTGTTCTGTACAATGAAATTCTATGTGGATTTGTAGCATCCTGGAGATAAATACATTGCAGCCTGATCTAAAATTCTGCCAAAATATATTATTTCTTCATTTAGAGAAGATATATAATTAAAATTCAATTTAAGAAAATTTGTATAGAATGTAGTTTCCTTATCAAACTTTCCATTCCTAATAGTTAAGCACATATAATGTTGCAGACTCATTCGATCTAATTTGCTTAATATTTTAAATGTTCTATGGTGGATGATGGGGACAGGTTACTGTTTAAGGAAATCTATTAACTTCCTTTGTAAAAAACTGGATTATTTTTTTTTTGGTAATGTTAATAATCCTCCCATGATTGTGGTTTGATAAATCCCAATTCTCACATTCTGGGGCTGCTCCCATGAGAGGACACCCGCGTTGCGAGCCTCACTCCTCAGAATGCTGTCACGGTGAAGCTTATTTCTGCCATGGAAGTGTCCATGAAAGAAACATAAAATAAGAATGATCCTAAAAGAAACCATGTAATGGGACCTGAAAGAAACACGAAATAATTATTTGCCTTTGCCATCATTTTAACAATTTGGCTTCATGTCAAGTTAAATTTCTGATCATAACAGCAGAGGCTCTGGAACCTGGGATTAAATCCCACTCAGCTATTTACCAGTACAAGGTAAAGCACTCTGTGCATTCCAGTTTCCTCACTGGCAAAATGGGGGAAAAAATACCATGGTACCTAGTCATATAGTGTCCTTAATGATAATTAAAGCTATAGTAGTGCCTAATACAGAAAGTGCTGATTAAATGCTATTATAATGATGATAATGCTGATGATTTCTAGAAAGCAGAATTTTGTACCCTGAGAGGTATAAGGACATGTTACAATGGAGGAAATTGTTCAAAAAAATTTTTAAGCAAGCATCACAGGCTCTAAAGTGTGGACATTTCAAAAAGAAGAAAATTACAGACCAAACACATTCATAAATATATCAATGCAAAAAATCCTAAGACATTACTGACAAGTAGAATTTGGAATCATATAATATAGTAATACATTATGACCCAGGATAATTTATTCCAGGAATGTAACATAGGGGGGGAAAGTAAATTTATTTCCACAGGTGCTGAAAAGGCATTTGATAAAAATTCAATGCCAATTCTTCAATAATAATTAAGAATCCAGTGGAATACTTCCTAAATATTATAAAACACATTTTAAAACATCTAAGCTAAATGTATTATCCTCTTTTACTAAATATTGAGGACCCTATACACACACACACACACACACACACACACACACACACACACACCCATTTCTATTGAATAACTCTCCCTGGCTTTATCGGAATACTCACTCTCATTTATTTCCCCTTTTATTACTTTATTTTTTTAAATGTTACACTATGACTCCACTTTTGTAACCTCCTTCAGATTTTTGATTGAGTAGCTGAGACTCAATCTCAGCAAAAAAAATGATGCAGCCAACCATATTACATCCATTCTCCTCTTTGAGGTACCTCCTCGCTTTACAGAGTATGATTATCTTCAACTTTATTTTCATTTGTTCTCGGTGAGGATCACAAAATCAGCATTAGGCAACTTGGTAAGAGTGAATTCAAGTTACCGTGGTACTCCTACTCATGGTCTGTTTTATTTTAAGTACATAAGAAAAACATAAATCCTCCAATAAATACACACAGGGTATCAAACAACAGTTTGGGACAATCTTTTGATCTAGCGCTCTTCCTAATTCCTTTCCTCAGTCACTGAAGTCATAAGATGTAGAGAGCCACCTTCTCCATCAACTAAGGAGAGCCTGGCTTGCAAATGTCTTGTTAGAAACCAGATCTGTGGAGGGCAGGTAGGTTTTACTCTGGCAGAAGAAGGAAGAGGCACCCTCTGCTCACGCACTTTTGCTTTTAAGGTCTAGGTCTTTTTGGATCCAATCAGGATCACTCTTCAAGGCCCAGAGAGGTTTCAAGATCAAAATGTAAGGGGCTTAGAGCCTCTTAAAGATAGTCCATAAATATCTTTGCCAGTAATTAGGTTTATTTTTATGTTACAAAATAGAAAGAAGTGGGATTACCCCTATTATTATTTGGAGGTTTAAACAAGAACATTGAAGCTTAATTCCTGGTGCATCTCCAAAGAGGAAGAAGAGATGACTCCCTATGGGTTCCTGGAAGAAGAGGCTAGAATCACCTCCTATACTGCTCTCCTTGGGTGGCTGTAACTTCAGAAATGACTGCTTTGGGATGCAGAGAGTTGGTACCTTGAGCTGCCCCTCTAAAAGCATAGCAAAAACACCAGACTGAGCAAGTGGCTGCTCATAGATTGGGCCTCCTCTCAAGAGCTGTGCCAGCCGGTGCTGGGATCCCAGCCAGCAGGCAGCTGGTCAGACAGGAGAGGACCAACACTCTCGGGCCTCAGTGTGGAGGTGGCTGTGAATGGAGTTGACTCTGCAGCTCTTCCAACACGTGTGAACGTCAGCGAGAGCTCCATTTGGACTGCACTAGCTCCTGGAGATTTTGAGAGAAATGGAATCCTAATAAAGGGAAATTTGATTTCTTGCTATTCTGGTCGCTGGGGATTTACTGGTTTTAATTTGATTTGGAGATATAAAAAGAAACATAATCATGTCTAAACTTCAAATGGTAATTTAGCAATGTTAAACACAAAACTATTTTATGGCTTATTCAAAATTCAGAATTCCGTATTTCATTGATTCTAAGATAAACTTTTCCCTCCATCTTTGCACATGTCCCAAATGTGTTTGACAGTCAATGGTATCTGACTGTTGCAGTTGTCCAGGAGCACTGTGATCTTGCCATCCTTGCCTGACACCTTCTAGTAAGGTCAAGAAAGTGATAGCTTCAGAGCTGGGAGAAGAGGGTCAGTGATCTGGAAGAAAATCCAGTGGAGAATTGTTGTGAAACACTGCATCCCCAGTGCTCTTGCTGGCACAGAGCGTGATGCCGTGTGGGGAAAAGGCCATTGGTAACGCCGACGTGAAAGATGAAGCAGAAGAGTTGGACGCTCAAGGTGAAGAAATTTAGGAGCAATTTAACCTCTCCTTAGCTTATACTTTACTTCTAATGTTTCTTAAATAGATATTTTCTCCCCAAAACTGCACACCATAGTTTGACAATGAGAAAGATATCAGACAAAATTAAATTGAAGGGTATTCTGCAGAATAACTGACCAAGACACCTCAAACTGTCAAGGTCACCAAAAACAAGGAGAGTCTGAGAAACTGACACCATCTACAGGACCCTAAGGAGGCACGACTATTAAATGTAATGCAGTGGCCTGGATAGGATCCTGGGATAGAAAAGAGAGGCCTTAGGTAAAAACTAAGGAAATCAAAGTATAGACTTTAGTTAATAATGTACCATTAGTTGTAACAAATGTACCATACTGATGTAAGATGTTAACGATAGAAAAATTTGGGTGTAAAGTACCAGGAATTCTCTTTAATATTATTACAACTTTTCTTTTAAAGCTCTTCTAAAATTATGTTAAAAAAGAACATCTCTTTTGCAAAAAGAATAATATAAAATGTTTCTATAAATGAGTTAAAGGAAGCTCTTTCGATAGCGTAAAATAAAAGCCCTGAGGGATACAAAAGCAGTGCCATTGATTAGCAGCTTTTTCTTAATTTTATATAAAATAACAGAATGATTTACAGTGAAAGGTACGTTAGAATTTGATGAAATTAGGCAACTATTTTTATTAGAAGCCAGTGTGGCACATCGCAAGACCCCCTAATAAGAATACAATTACCCACAGAACTTGAAAAAAAATATGCTGCCCATGAAAATCTCCAAAACAGAAATATTATCAATTCTTATTTATATCTGTAGGTGTCCACAAGCCTCACTTGGCTGTATTCTGACCTGAGCAGGTATAATCCAAATTTAAGCATTCTCCTTAGCTCCTGACATTAGGCAGACAGCTTTTGTGCCTCATTTATCAACAAAACCCTGAATAATGTCTATTTGAAAAACACCCTTGAAAAGTCTCCCTACCTTTTAAGCCTACCTTTTAGGCAGGGAGTTCCACTCGCCACTGGTCAGTTCTGAAAAAAGGAACCTCCTAAGTGTGACTACAGAGTGGTAAGCAAACAGCTCGGCCTGGGCGCTTGGCTCCGCTGGCCCATGTGAGCTGCCTTTGCCCTGCTGCAGGCAGGTGCCCTGACCTGCTGGTCCTCACAGAGGGGAGGGGAGAAGGAAGCCTGAGAAAGTCAATCTAGGCAGAGCTGGAACATAAAACGAGGGCAAAATGCAACTTGTCTATTCATTTCCTGAAAGGCCACTTACCAGTGGTTCCAAATTTCCGTAGGTTAACCAACCTTGCTCCCCACCCACCCCGCCCATTCTTGCGTTCCAGTGACAAAGAACTGAGTAATAATAACAAGTTGACACCACGACAGCGCATTGGTTTCAGCAATGGAATATAAAAATGATTCATATTTCAACTGCACTCCGCATCCACCCTGAAGCCAGTTACTGGAAAATGATAGACTCCCAATATTGTTGCTGCGAAAGATGCATCACTCCGGAGGATAGAGTCAATAACAGCCACAGAAAACCTATTAGAAAATATAATAATTAAGTGACCCTAAAGTGATTACATATGAAAAGGCTAGAACAGCAGCAATTGATAATCTTGACCAACTCAAGAACATCACTCATGTCCTTTCAGGAAGGAGGGTGTCCCTTCTGTAAAAACACTGATGGGGTATTTTTCTAGAAAATTGGGGAGATTCTGCTATATGCTTTGGCATGTGCTCATAGCTATGCAAAGTTTCATGGTAGCTAGAAATCCAAGTAGAATACACCGTAGTATAAGTAATATCTGCACTAACCTTACTATGTTTACTAAGTTTATGAATACAAAATTTTAATATATCACTTAGTGGATTACTAGCGTGTTGTACTTACCTGTACATAAAGAATGTCCATAGAATTATGAATCATCACAAACTAATAAGTCCTCTACCTTTTAAAGTACTTCTAAGTCCCTGAAGAAAGACGTGGTAGGCTAAAGATTACTGTGGACCTGGGCCAGACTCTCAGTTCATGCTTTGTTCATTTATGTACCTTTAAAATGGGAGCGTAGTAATTGCTCAATAAACATGTTCTGAAATAATGAATGATCTGCTATTCTATCTTTTTAATGCCTAGGGCTAGAATAAAGATGGATGAGGCCTGAGACTTTGCAGGAAAAAAGGAAAAAAAAAATGATTAGGGGGCTGGGAAATAGCAAAAGTAAATCAGCAAAAGTAAATCATCTTTTTCAAAAAGGTCATAAACTTTAATCACAGAATTAGTCTTTGATTAGCCTATTTGTAAAACTGGTTTTTTTTCCTTATAGAAAGTATGTGTTTTTGTGTGAAACAGTAGATGTTTTCCTTCTTTGCCTGAAAAATAATTAGAAAACAATTTTTAAAGCAAATCCTACACTATTCAGTAATTATTTCCATTAAACATTACAAGATCTGCTGAATAATGAACCCACACCCAGTTTGACTGAACACTCCGTTATGCCCCACAGCTCAGAGAGAATCCTGGCTTCTCCTAGCCTTTAAAATACGGACCGCAGGCCTGGGCCCCAGGCAGGCTGGGCCAATATTGAAGGTTAAACCACCCACGGAAGTGCAGCCAGCCATACCACAGAGTGAACCACTAATGCAAAAATGACTAAGAACAACAGCCTTGCTGGGATTCCAGAATGTTCCCAGACCTGTTTTGAAGGGAGCTTACAGCTTACGCTGGTATGTATGTTACAAGAGAAGCTGCTCTGAATTGTTTGGAATTGATGGCAGCAGTGAGAAACAATCCCCCACCCCGACCCCTGCCATCTCCGCACTCACTCTGTAGAGAGTGAGTGGAGCCTCTAAATTTGACTCGGGAACTCAGCTTTGATTGGAAGAAAGCATGTGGAGAAGGGGAATGGAAGGAAGAGGAGGCTGTATCGTTAGAGGTATAGCAATGTATATCCCTAACAGCTCTGCTGTATTCCTTCGCGGCTCACAGCTTACTAAAGTTGTCTGGGAGGAAAGACGCATGCACTCTTTTTCCAAACAGAGGCTCCTATCAAAGACACAGTTCATTGAGGAAGACATTACTGGAGTTTTTCTGAGTTTTACTTTCATTTTGGGAAAGCTGGGGAGGCAACGCTATTGAAAACATGCACTTCACTCAGGGCTGACTGTAGCATTCACAGGGGCTGATACAAAAAAGGTGGGACCGTCAAACGAGTACCATTAAAAGCACAACAGCAAATTTTTCCTTTCATTTACCATCTCTGTCGTGGCCTGTCATGGTGTTGCTATTTAATGTTGCACTCTGCAGATGGGTGCAGACCCTGAACCCCACCCTGCACACCTTACTGTCTCCCATCAGTGGATGGTACTTTGACCTAAGATCAAAGTGTCTTCCCCCCAACTCAGCCCCCAGGGCAGAACAGCCAACCTCCCTTTCCCAAGGGTCTGCCACCCCAACCCACGGACCCTAAGAGATTATAACCTCTGCACTGGGACATAGTGTGTACCTGAATAGGAGTGGGAGAGAGGCTTGCCCATGCCAAATCCCCCACTGAATGCATGGCGGCACTGCCAGCTTGTGCTAGGACTGCTGCCACCGCGTCCTATCAAACACCATCACGTAGCTGTGCACACCCAAGGTCCTGCTGGAGGTGGAGGGCAGCCAACGTCACTGAAGAGGGATGGGAAGTGGCAGGCCAGCTAGGCAGCAGGGGCACCAGGGCTGGGGGCCAAGACAGCTGAGAAGCAAACTAGAGAAGGAGGTGGGAGACCCAGGCATAAAAGCCCAGGCTCCAAGCCCGGCACCTGCTCCATTGTCCCATAGGCCCTCGTTTTGACTCGAGCATTACAAAAGCTACCCATGTAACGAAAACATTTATATCCTCTTAATATTTTGAAATACAAAGATAATAAAAGCAAGATAAAATTAAGAAGTCTTAACAGCAACAACAGAGCATTAAACTTCAAACGCAGGGTCCTCTGAGTGCACTGGTCTCCTGCTCATGGAGCCAGCCCTTACCTGACCCTTCCACTCCCAGTCCCTGCACACGGACCACAGCTCCGAGGTTCCAGGTCCTCTGACTTCCTGTGGTCCTGGCACAGAGTCGGGGGCATCTCCTCCAACCACTGGCCCAAACTAACCCTGATTCCCTCTCACGCTGACAAATTCTCTCCCTGGCGAGGCCAGCAGATATTTAATAGACTGTTTCTCTTACCCACTTGACCCGACAGCCAGTGCCCAGCCGCTCCTAGTTTAGCAGACCTGTTAGACATTAAAATTGTTGGCTGTATTGCTGTAGCTTTTTCCTTGCCTGTTTTATGTGTGCACCCCACAGAGAAGTTTGGTGTAGGGTGTTGTCTGTTAGCTGGTTTAGGTTTGGCAAGGGCTTGCTTTTGACGCGGAGCCTGTGTACGCGCACACGCATTTTCCAGCGAATTCCTCACTTCTCTAATGTTATCTCTACAGGAAGTGCTATTGAAAAATCAGGACTTCATCTGGATATTTTTCTTTCAAGTACAAAGCTAGATCACATTAGCTCTCACATGGTATTCAAAGTCAAAGCCTTCAAATCAGCAAGAATTTTTTCTTTCCTTTTGAACGTTCTAGTCAGCTTTGCCATGTAGGGATGAGGTGTAGGAATAAGTTTCACAGGATGAGTTTCTTCCCTGTATGCCATGGGGAAAAGCACTTTGGCATGGTGGTCAGATACACAGGCCCTGGGGCCAGCCTGCTGCTTGTGGATTTCTTACTATCTCCATTGGGATGAAGAGGATGATGATAGTAACTGCTTCACAAGGTTGCTGCAAGGATTTAATGATCCATTTCTGTAAAGCTCTTGGTCCCACACATTTTGTGGGTGCTCAAAAACTGTAAATCATCAACTAATAGGCGAATGAGAACTTCCACTCCGGCATTTGTTGACCAGCTAGTATGTGCCCAGTCTGAAGCATGGACACGCACAGCAGAGGCAAACCCATGACAACCACCCCTCGACTTTGTCCCTCCTTTCCTGATGCGGAGCATCCCCAGTGGCAGGAAAAAAGTCTGGGTTACCACTTTGGGATCAGACTGTGAAGTGCTGGGGACCATGCTAGGAATCCCAGGCTTTCTCCCAGATGTAGATTAAGCCAGTAGATTTTTCAACTGAACTGGGATACTAGTGAAAGAAAGGGGAGCACGAGTAATAATTACGCCAGAACAACAGATGTAAACCATGACCATGCCAGATAATCCAGGCTATATAGTTGCTTTACTAATAGTGTAGAGTCAACCCCTTAACCCCGTTGAGTAAGTTTTTTTTCCTAGATATTTCCATTATAGACAAGTAGAGACTTTTTATTTTGACAGAGAGCCTTCCTCGGCAAATTCTGGGTAGTCAGCTACTACAGCTATATCTATCTATAGCTACAGTATGGACTGTGCATATATTGCATGCCCTGCACAGCTGTGGATACGCTGACCCTGGCTGTGGAGTCCATGAGGGAAGGTAAGACTCAGCCCCGGCCCTGAGGAGCTCACCATTTGGCTCGTGAGACATGACACAGATGAAACACCCCCTCCCCCCCAAAAAAAAACCAATCAGGGAACAACACAAAATAGAATATAAACAATTAGGGAACAATACAAAACAGAATAAAACCAAATGTTGGTCTTCACGGCTTAGCACTTGGTATTATCCACATATGCCAGAGAGCACCAAGTGCCCAAGGACAGTAAACGTTTAAAGGGAAATAGTATATGAATAATTAGGAGTTGATGTGACTATATTTCTTGATTTTGAAAAGTATCGCTACATACAAATTCTGAAGTCTAAATATTATCATGCATATCTGTTCCAGATAACTCTCTAATTTATCCTCCTATTGGCAGCTGTCTCTCCATTTGACTCTTTCTCAATAGCAAGACTCTTGAGATGAAGCTGGAACAGTACATCTTTTCGGCCCATGACAGAAAGGGCCATTAGTCATTTTGGGGTATCCTTTAAGATATCACAGAGAATGGCTCATAAAAAGTGAGATTTTGGTCTCAGTACATTGTGTGATACATTTGAAAAAAAATTTGTCATGCTTTATACTGAAATATTGTGAATTTTTAAATTGTATTTCCAAGAAAAGATAGACTTGGAGACAGTTTATCGTTTGGTGAGGTCAGGCAGAATATGAAAACATTGTAGCCGAATCCAGTAGGAAAAAATAGGACTTTGAAAAGATGTTCTCTGTACCAAAACATGATGAAATTATCATCTCTTATCAAATGAAACCTTTCTGGTATAAACTCATGGTGAATTGTTAAAGAGATGGCATACATTTATTAAGAAATTGATATTCACTAGGCCAATTTAAAAAAAAATCCTTTTTGAAGCCCAAGTTCTGCTAAATTTTATACCTTGGAGGAAAAATCAGATGATTCTAGGGTTCCTAATTTTTTTAATGATAAGTTTGGACTCATCTGAAGATTTAAATGAAAATACTTCCCAAGTGGTAAATCTATTTCCAGAGAAATAACTAAGAATTAGATGACATTTAAAAATAGTTTTAAATGAGAGAAAAATCCATGTTAAATGGTACCCACAGCTGTTTCAGATTTCCTGGGTCTCTCCCCTTCCTCTCTCCTATTCATTCATTTATTCATCGCGTTTCTAAATTCACGATAACATTGAGGGTAAAAAGAAATGTAAGGCTCCTACAGTCTTTCGCTCCTGGGAGTTTCCTATTTGGGAACTGAATAGATCCTTCAGTTATTTTCAACCTCTACTTCTAGCTATTTTTCTTCAATGAATCCACAACCACCTCTTGTGACATTTATCCTTCAGTATAATAGCAGCAATTTCCATTATTTTATATTTCATCCCACTTCCATAAAGATGAAAAAGCATGCTTCAACATTTTTATGAAAAAGACAGCTGAAATTCTATGCATTACCATGATAAAAAAAAATTGTGTATTTCCTCCTGCTTTCTATACAATTATAAAAATCAAGGGTAAAACTTGTAAGGGGTATTAATAGTCTATAAGAATATGAATTGCATTAAAATTTGTAAGTATATAATTTATATTTATTCATTTCTGTGTCAATAGTTGTAAATAAACTTTGTTAAAATTTTTTGAAAATTAAATTTCCCCTGTGATATAAAAAGTGAGAAACTTCAGATGATTAAATTCTTGGCTGAACTTGCTGAGATAAAATTGCCATCAGTTAAGTAAACAAAACAGTGTCACGTTCTTATTTTGATCTTCGTTTAGTAGGGCAGATCAAAATTCTTGCTATGTCCTCACTCAAAATTGCTTTATGAGAATAAGTGAGATTGGAAAAATGAAATCTAGAGATGACAAACACTTTCAGATATGTATGTTTGGGGAGTCACCATATTCTCCTTTTGAGGCCACATCTATAGAACTCTAAGAGGCACCAAAGAAGCAGCTTTGACACAGGTATCCCCCCCTTGACGATTAAGGAACGATAATGACCATGGGAGAATGTGCACCAACGGCGCAGCACAATCTTAGAGTTTGCTGCTGCTTTTGTTTCTTAATCTTGTTTTGAGAGTTGTCCCTGCCAAGAAAATGTACTTGGGTATGACAAAGGAATGAGTATGGCTTTTTTTTTCAATAACTAACAGCTCTGCTTAAAACAATCTACCCTTATAATTTTACTGACACCACCTCCCCACCCTTAAATACAAAACAGAATAAAGCCACAGAACTACCACTTAGACCTAACAAGGTTTTTCAACCTAGGAACTAAACTCTTAGAGCTGACCAAAACTTTATGATTTAGTCCAATATTATTAGCAATGGAGACAAATCTCAGAAAGGTTAGGTCCACCACCCAAGACCACTCGGTTTGTTACATATAACAGCAACTGACAAAATTTATAAAACACGCCCACTTGATCTATATGAGCTGCTTTATATAATTTATCTATAGTCTTCACAATGCTTCTGAAAAATTATTCTCTATTTTATATATGAGAAAAATAAAACTCAGAGGCGTTAAACGACTTACCTAAAACTACTCCACAATAAGTTGTGTAGAATTTGAACCCAGGTCTATCTGACTGAAAAGTATTAACACACAGATATTCTTTCCCCACATCATGCTGACTCTCAGGTAGAAGCCTATCTTTCCTAGAAGAGAGATGTTAGCGTTCTGGTCCAGGGCTTTTTCCAGGTCAAAGTATCTCCGGGTCACAAGCACTGTGGCCTCCTCCTCACCACTGCTGGCCTCACTCAGGGAAGTTACAGGCAAGATGGCAACTGAGAGGCCTCTGGCTGAGGATGAGAGATATGCTCTCAGGGAACAGAGTGTAAGGATTAGCAGCTGTGAGAATGTGAGAATTAAAACATTCACCCTCAGCCATCCCTTTGGAGTCCTGACACCTGGGTGGAGGGCAAAATTTTCAGTCAGAATTTGTGGTAGTGGTGAATATACATGAGATATATATATAATATAAAATATGTGTTTCAATTTAAGCCTTTTCTGCAGTAAGGATACTAAAATAACCCTTCAACTTGCGTTACATAATTGATGGACTATAACTCTTCCTTCCCAGGTGACATTAATTAAAGTATTTTCAAATGTCAATAGAACATCATAAAGTATCAATCTTAAAGTTTAATGTTGAGAAAGTTCTCATTTTTTACTTTATGAGGCATTTGCAAAATTATCAGCAGCTGAACATAACAGTAAGAAGCAAAAGCTTAAAATGTAAACCAGAAGTGAGAATATTTATGATGTGAGTAAAAAAAAAAAAACCGGATATAGAAACCCAGAGAATCTATGACTCTATTAAATTTGAATCACAATTAATCACATCATTGCAGGGCACTGGTAGCCATTAGTATTATTAATAGCCACCTGGGAAAATACTACTATGTTTTTACTGCTGTAATTAATCTACTACAATCTTGGATCAATTTACAGAAATTTTATATGACTATTAATTTATAAAATGGCAAAAAGAGGATTCTATGTTTTTTCCTTTTGCATGGTAGACCAGTAAGTGGCTTGGAAACACCTCTGTCACTACTTAGTAGATAGATACTAAAATAAACACAGAAATGCTTATAAATGATTATTCACTGGGAGCATTAGTCCATAGATCACTAAATGTTAGCTTGAATATTTCTGAATAATCAACAGCTTCTTATTTCAATGGTAAAATGAGAAATAATGGTAAACATATCATTAAACAAGTAAAATGTGTCAGAGTAGCACTTAATATTTGTTTTGAAAATGAAAGTAATTTACTGTGTTTGGATATGGCTCAGTGCAATGGAAAAAGTGCCACTATCCTATTAGAAAAGAAAGAGGAGGAACTATAAGTGATGCTTTTTTTTTTCCATAAAGAAATAACAATTCTTTGCTCTTGTTATAGCACCTTGCACTGAAGGGATTTAATTCGTAACTTTGTGATCATGAATTCACTAACCCACCCACAGCACATCTGATGAATAGAACTGAGAATGATCACACAGTAAGCTGGTGGCAGAAAGGGAATAGAGCCACAAATTTCACACATACATTTTGTGACAGGCAGGATAATGCCCCCCAAAGATTGCCCACATCCTAATCGCCAGAACCCGTGAAGATGTGAGGCTGCATGACAAAGGAGAAATAAGGTTGCAGCTGGAATTAAGGTTGTTAATTAGATGACCTTAAGATAGGGAGAGTAACCTGGATCATCCTGGTGGGCTGAATATACTCACAAGGGTCCTTAAAAGTAAAAGAGGGAGGCAGACAAGAAGGCCAGGGTGAGAGGGCCAGGGCCGTGGCTGGGGCCGTGAGCTTGACTTTGACCTAGTGTTCGAGGTGGGAGAAGAATGCAGCAGCTTCTAAAAGTGGAAAAGGCAAAAACCCAGATTCTCCCCTCAGAACCTCCAAAAGGGAATGCAGCCCTGCGCACACCTGGATTTTAGCTCAGCGAGATCCAGATTGGACTTCTGAACTACAACTGCAAGATAATAAGTTTGTAATGTTTTTAAGCCACCAAGTTTGAGGTAATTTGTTACAGCAGCAACAGGAAACTTATATACAGCTGCTTAATCAATTAGGACCAATTAATGCAAATGCAATCATGGAAGACTATAAACAATCAATTTAAACAACCAAAAAATAACATTTAACTTGGAACACAAGTCCATTTTTGAAGTAATAAAAGCGGCACACAGATTCCTTGGCTTAAAGAAATATGGAAAGGAAATATGTAGAGGAATGTTTTTTCCCTTCCACAAGAATACTAGAAGAAAAATGGGATTAATAGGCCAGGCGCGGTGGCTCACGCCTGTAATCCTAGCACTCTGGGAGGCTGAGGCGGGTGGATTGTTTGAGCTCAGGAGTTCGAGACCAGCCTGAGCAAGAGCGAGACCCCGTCTCTACTAAAAATAGAAATTAATCAGACAACTAAAAATATATAGAAAAAATTAGCCGGGCATGGTGGCGCATGCCTGTAGTTCCAGCTACTTGGGAGGCTGAGGCAGGAGGATTGCTTGAGCCCAGGAGTCTGAGGTTGCTGTGAGCTAGGCTGACGCCACGGCACTCACTCTAGCCTAGGCAAAAGAGTGAGACTCTGTCTCAAAAAAAAAAAAAATGGGATTAATAAAAAGAACATATTGATCTCGACGATGAGGTAAGAGGTTTTTAAATGCTAATTGGAAATATCCTTCTAGGAGTTCTGGAATCCTTGCCCTAGGGTTCTTTAAGATGCACAGTGACCTATCTATTTTGTGTATCTCGAATGGCTTAGATATTTATTTGCCTGATGACAGAGCTTAGATTAAACAATCTTTCATGGCCTCCTCTAGCCTAAATATTCTATATAGACATGAGTCTATTCAATTCCATGCCACAAATATTTATTGCCCATCTACTCACTGTAAATTATTCTGATATGAATAGCCAAAGATTAAAACATAAACCTTGACTTTAAGTTTACAATATAATATTTATTTAATAACAAAGGCAAACAACCATATTCAAGCTAGACAAGAAGAATCATAAGAGATAGATAAGTGACATATTGATAAAAACCCATCAAATAAAACATGATTCATTTTTATTGATCCTAAAACAATATCATTGGTCATTATTGGAGGGCTCCAACTTATAACTATATCCCTTACAGCCTGTCTTTTATAAATGTACTTTATATAAGGGAATTAAAAAAGCAGACGAGAGAAATTTCTTCTTTATCATTGGCTAAAAAAGTAAAATAAATGATAGAATTAGAGAACTGCCATATTATAACCCCCGAATAAAATAATGCATCTTGAAATGATCAAGAACAGATGCTGAAACCACTGGGTGAAAATTTGACGGGGAATTTTATAACAGAGGGATCGGCTGAAACCACGTAAACACACCAAGCAATCTTAGATCACTCAGTGGGACAGACAGCCATTCCATTACTTACCTATTTAAATGGGTCATTAGGAAACATACAGAATTACCTATAAAGCTGAATTCAGCTCCAAAAAGCTGAATCCAAATCTAGTACAGCTTCCAAATCTAATTATCTTTCCATAGGAAATTCAGGGGATAGAAGACCCAGCTCAAACAATGCAGAATGGAAGCAACTGGTTAAAGACAGAATAATGATCCAATTTCTTTAGACATCAATGGCATTTAAAAAGGAAAAGAAGAAAGGATTGTTGTAGAATAAAAGAGATTTGGGAGACATCATTGAATGTAACATACAGACCTTGTTTTGATTCTGATTCAAACAAACCAACCCTAAAAAGAAAAATTTAAATATGGAGTAGGTATAAAATGATATTATGAAATTATTGTCATAATGTGATAAAGGCATAGTGTTATTAAAAAAAAATTCTTATCTGTTAGAGATGCATAGTGAAATATTTTCAGATAAAAAGTGTGAGATCTGGGTATGCTTCAAAATAAGCAAAAAATATAGTATGTATGAAAGAATACATAGACTAAGATGAGCTAACCAGTGATACATATCCAAATTGTATGATGAGACATGAGGATTCATTATAATATTCTTTCTTCTGGTATGTTTGAAATTTTCTACAATAAAAATATTAAAGGATGAATACAATAATAAGTAAATAAAAGGATCCCTAATCCATTTAATCAACCTTCATCATTGAAAGAGTGCAAGGCTAGAATATTTGTGCTAGAAATTTTCTTCAGCTTTCTGTACATATTTCTCATTAGTAATTTGACTTCTATTACTTTAAGATTGAATGTCTATAAGGCTGTAGTAATGAAAACAGCTTGGTACTGGCACAAAAATAGAGCCATTGACCAGTGGAACAGAACTGAGAACCCAGATATAAAACCATCCTCATACAGCCACCTAATCTTTGACAAAGCAGACAAAAACATACACTGGGGAAAAGAGTACTTATTCAATAAATGGTGCTGGGAAAACTGGATAGCCACATGTAGAGGACTGAACCAGGATCCACACCTTTCACCTCTCACAAAAATCAACTCACGCTGGGTAACAGATTTAAACCTAAGGAGTGAAACTATTAGAATTCTAGAAGAAGATGTTGGAAATACTCTTCTAGACATTGGCCTAGACAAAGAATTTATGAAGAAGACCCCAAAGGCAATCACAGCAACAACCAAAATAAATAAATGGGACCTGATCAAATCAAAAAACTTCTGCACAGCCAAAGAAACTGTCACAAAAGTAAACAGACAACCTACAGAATAGGAGAAAATTTTTGCATGCTACAAATCTGATAAAGGGCTGATAATTAGAATCTCCTTAGAACTCGGGAAAATCAACAAGAAAAAAATCAAACAACCCTATCAAAAAGTGGGCAAAGAACATGAACAGAAACTTTTCAAAAGAAGACAGAATAATGGCCAAAAGACATATGAAAAAATGCTCAACGTCTCTAATCATCAGGGAAATATAAATCAAAACCACAATGAGATATCACTTATCTCCAGTGAGAATGGCCTTTATCAAAAAGTCCCAAAACAATAAATGTTGGCGTGGATGCGGAGAGATAGGAACACTCATACACTGCTGGTTGGACTGCAAACTAGTGCAACCTCTCTGGAAAGAAATATGGAAATACCTTAAAGAGATACAAGTAGAAGTATCATTCGATCCAGCAATCTCATTACTGGGCATCTACCCAAAAGAGCAAATGATACTGTATAAGAAAGACACCTGCACCCGAATGTTTATAGCAGCACAATTCACAATTGCAAAGATGTGGAAACAACCCAAGTGTCTATCAATACATGAGTGGATTAATAAAATGTGGTATATGTATACCA
>CAUYSK010114243.1:0-13616 GCA_963575035.1 Avahi laniger
TTTTTTTTTTTTTTTTTTTGACACACAGTCTTGCTCTGTTGCCCAGGCTAGAGTGCCATGGCGTCAGCCTAGCTCACAGCAACCTCAAACTCCTGGGCTCAAGCGATCCTCCTGCCTCAGCCTCCTGAGTAGCTGGGAGTACAGGCATGCGTCACCATGCCCAGCTAATTTTTTCTATATAGTTTTAGTTGTTCAGCTAATTTCTTTCTATTTTTAGTAGAGACAGGGTCTCGCTCTTGCTCAGGCTGGTCTCGAACTCCTGAGCTCAAACAATCCACCCGCCTCGGCCTCCCAGAGAGCTAGGATTACAGGCGTGAGCCACCACGCCCGGCCCCTGGTAGAGATTTTAATTTCTGAGATGTTTCTCAATCTCTTTGCTGACACACATTGGAGACAGTCATAAACTAATTGAGTCATTCCCTAAAGAAGACAAATCACACTGCCAAAGGGTATGATTTCTTCTTTTGGCTGCAGATGTAGATCTTAAAATAGCAAACCAAAAGAGAAAAGGAGAGCAATGAGGCAAAGAAAAGCCAATTTTACCTGCTTTACATCTCTGGTCCTCACACTCATTAGTATCACTGTGGTAACTCAAAAGCCATTAATTTCTTGCAACCCACACTAATCCCTTTGTAGAAAGGGATAATGGATGCCTATTCACCGGTTATCTTTCTCTTCCGATAATGCAGTAAGGGAGGCAGTGCTGTTAGAGACACTGCCGCTGCATCTCCATCGAGCGCTGATGATGGTTCAACCTTATCCTCAATAAGACTTAAAGCATGTGTCCCTCTATCCCCATCCCGCCTATGACCCAACGGCTCAGCCGAGTCCCTGAGTAAAATGAAAACCACCTCTCTTGCTTTTAGCTGGGAATTTTTCTCTCTTCTTCTTACCTCCCTGAGAGCTTTTAACGACAGCTCCCAGGAATTAGAAATTTTACTTTAATTGGGCCTGAACTAGCAATAACCTGACTAAAACCTCCCTTCTTGCTGACTGTTTAAGCTAGGGTGGTAGGTGCCAGTTTGGGTGGGCTAAAGGAGAAGACCTGCTAGGCAATTTCCAAAGTTCCCTCACTTTTTTGGTGCACGATAAGGATAAAGAAGGCATTGTGTTCCAGCATGTTTTTCCCACTCGGTAAGCAACATTTCTCATCTCTGTTCCCCCACCTCAGCTTCAGCCCTCTCTCTCTAAACGGTATGTTAAACTGGACAGAAAAGAAAGGGTGTTAATCACAGGAAATGTCCTATTCTTGTAGACTGCAGTTTGTAGTGTAATTTCTTGAAAAATAAGAATCAAGAAGAAGGCAGAAAATGAGATCAGGAAAATATTCTCTTGGGTGCCTATTCCTCCGTGGAAAGCCTGTTTATATCATATGGTACTATTCCTCCCTCCTTCCCTCCCTTTGACAGGGTCTTGCTCCATCACCCAGGATACAGTGAAGTGGTGAGTGGCACAATCAATCATAGCTCACTGCAGCCTCAAACTCCTGGGCTCAAGCAATCCTCCTGCACCTGGCTTGTTTGTTTATAAATACACACACACACACACACACACACACACACACACACACACATACACACACGTATACATACAGAGAGCAAGATAGAGACAGAGAGGAAAGAGAGAGAGAGAGAGAGAGCTGTGTATGGGGGTCTCGCCATGTTGCCCAGGCTGGTCTGGAACTCCTGGCCTCAAGGAATTCTCCCGCATCAGCCTCTAGAGTTGCTGGGATTACAAGTGTGAGCCACGGCACCTGGCTCTTACTAATATTTTGTGTGTGAAATATTAATTACCTTTGATTGTAGAGGACTGGAGAACTATCATTACTATTTAATCTCTAACAACTGCTACTTTTCACTGGCTCTGAAGTTTATCTTTAATATTTTTGCTACTGACAAATCAGAATCTCTATATTTAAATCTAAGCTTTCATTAATTTACCATAGTTCAATTTCTATTTCCCCAGACCATATCAATTCAACTCATTTAATTAATCCCATACATATTCTTTAAAAGCGTTTGATTTCACAAATGAATAATAAAATCTTACAAGTGAATAATTTTACAAATGAGGCTGGGCATGGTGGCTCACGCCTGTAATCCCAGCACTCTAAGAGGCCAAGGTGAAAGAATTGCTTGAGGCCAGGAGTTTGAGACCAGCCTCAGCAAGAGTGAGACCCTGTCTCTACCAAAAAAAAAATAGAAAGAAATTATCTGGGCAACTAAAAATAGAAAAAATTAGCCAGGTGTGATGTCGCATGCCTATAGTCCCAGCTGCTGGGGAGGCTGAGGCAGGAGGATCACTTAAGCCCAGGAGTTTGAGGTTGCTGTGAGCTAGGCTGATGCCACGGCACTCTAGCCCAGGCAACAGAGCAAGACTCTGTCTTTAAAAAAAAAAAAATTACAAATGAATAACATTCTATAATAATGAATTGAAATTGTTCAATTTCATAAATAAATAATATCACAAATGAATACAGTTGACCCTTCAACAGCATGGGTGTGAACCATGTGGCTCCACTTATACATGTATTTTCTTCTGCCTCTGCCACCCTTGAGACAGCAAGACCAACTCCTCTTCTTCCTCCTTAGCCTCCTCAACATGAAGACAACAAGGATGAAGACCTTATGATGGTCTACTTCTACTTAACGAATAGTAAATATATTTTCTCTTATGATTTTTTTTACATTTTCTTTTTTCTAGCTTACTTTATTGTAAGAATACAGTATATAATGCACATAACATACAAAATATGTGTTAATCAACTATTTATGTTATTGATAAGGCTTCTGGTCAAAAGAGGGCTATTAGTAAAGTCTAGAGGCATCAAAAGCCATATGTGGATTTTCAACTGTCCAGGGAATTGACACCTCCAATCCCTGAGTTATCCAAGAGCCAATTGCAATATAATTTATTATTGCAAATAAATAATATTATTTAATATCATAAGTGATTCAGATAGGATCATTGACAAAGACTATCATCATTTCCCCAATGAAAATAGAGAAAGGTAAGTAAAATGAGTCACTCGACCCAAGAATTTCATACTAAAAACACGAGACAAATTTCTCACGAAAAAGAAAAACCCCAGAACTCCCCGTTTCCTCATGGCTTTCCACTTTGGCTAGTATGAAGACCTGGTTCCTCCTCAGTGAAGATCCCTTTTCCCTCTCCGCCTCGTCCTCACGGTACCCAGCAGAGTGGTTCTGGACAATAACTGCTACTGGTGAAGAGGAAGAAGAGGATTCTCCCTGTCACGTACCTGATTCACTTCTGCACTGTCAACACGCCAAAGAGTTCCTCTTTGGCCATTATTTCCTCTATCCATTCTCAAAAAAGTTTCCATCCTCACAGCCACCATTGTCAACAAGGTCGAGTCGTCCACTCTCCGGCCATTTCACGCACTGTTACCAGGCTCACAACCTTTCTGAGTCTCTCACAGTTCTTCCCATGCCTCCCTCAGGCTAAACCCTTACAGGTTTCAGGGTGCCACACAGTCAAGTGCACACTCCCGAGCTGGGCCTTAGACATTTCACTGCAGAAAATTTCAAACAGGCTCAAAAGCATGTAGAAGAGTAAAATGAACACCAGGTACTCATTGCTCAGCTTCAAACATCATCGAGTTTCTGCCATTCTTGTTTTATCTCTCCTTACCCCCTTCAACTCTTGCTTTTTTTGTTGTTGTTTTTGCTGGAATGTTTAAAAGCAAATCACCATCATTTTACCATTTCACCTATAAGTACTTCGGGGTATATCGCTAATCTAACAGAAAAGATCTTTGACATATGATACCATTTTTGCACCCAAAAAAACTAATAATTCCTTATCTAATACCCAGCCTATGTCTAATTTTCACAGATTCTCTCAAAACATTTCTGTGATAGGGATAGTTTGTTTGAATTAGGCTCACATGTTGATTTTGTTGATATGTCTTTTAAGTCTCTTTAAATCTGTAACAGTTTCCTCTTCCTCCTTTTTTTAATGCCTTGTATTTATTGAAGAAATTGGTTCATTTGCCCTGTAGAATTTTCTATGTTCTGGATTTGGCTGAGCTTATATTCACAGTATTGCTTAAATGTTCCTCTGATTCCCATGTTTTTTGTCAAGTGCTACTTGGATCTTGAGGTTCAGTTAGTTTTTTTGGTTTTTGGTTGTTGTTTTTGCAATAATATGTCATAAGTGGTCAACTGATTTTTAAGGATGTTAAGATTAATTAGGGGGTTCAGAGTATATTAGCCTGACCCCTCTGTTCTAAATTTCCCCAGAAACCCGTCCACACAGTGCGCCACTCTCGTCGACGCCCCATCCTCCAGTCAGGTGGATTGCTGTTTCCACCACTCACCCCCTCCCGACCTTCATGCATTTTCTCCCACCGATCCCCCATCTAGATTTCCCTTTTTTG
The DNA here is from genome assembly GCA_963575035.1 of Avahi laniger. NCBI lineage: Eukaryota > Metazoa > Chordata > Mammalia > Primates > Indriidae > Avahi > Avahi laniger. Next base: position 4,403 of record CAUYSK010114243.1, read on the forward strand.
TTGCTTCTCCACATCTTCCTAGAGGACTAGGATAAAATTTCACCTGTTCCTGAAGCCTTTCTTCACCCCCTCTACTTACTTGAAAACAATTCTCTTCCTCTGAACCATGCACGGCTCCATGTCTACACCACTCTGATGACTCACATCACCTTTGTCTTCTATTTCAAAAACTATTTCACATTCACCAAGTATTTACTAAATTTTATAATAAAATTATCTCCAAATTCAGTAAGAAATGTAAAAAGCAAAAAAGTTTCTGCCTCCACACCCTAGCACCCGCAATCCTCCTGCCTAGACTTTATACTGTTTCGTATGAACCCTTCAGACATTTTCTGTCAGTATATATAAATAACATAATCAGGAACACCAATAAACATATATTGGCATGTACAATTATTGAACAATTATATGCTTTCATTTTGGTTACTTTATAAATGTTTGCCTTTTTAAAAAACACCGTTTCTAATGCTCTCGCCAGGCCTCAGCTGTGCTAGCACCTCCGTCAGCAGACTGGTGCAGTCGGCCAGCCCCTTCTCCTTCATAACCACGCGCCACCGAAAGGCTGTGATAAAAAACGTGGACATGTCGGAAAAGATGCAACAGGACTCCGTGGAGCGCGCTATTCAGGCGTTGGAGAAATATAACATAGAAAAGGACACTGAATGACTAAGACCCCAATGGCAATCACAGCAAAAATTAAACTAAATAAATGGGACTTGATTAAATTAAAAAGCTTCTGCACAGCTAAGGAAATAATCAATAGAGCAAACAGACAACCTACAGAATGGGAGAAAATATTTGCAAGCTATGCATCCAATAAAGGGCTAACATCCTGAATCTACAAAGAACTCAAGCAAATCGACAAGAAAAAAAAAAAAAACCTCATGTAAAAATGTGCAAAAGATACGAACAGAAGCTTTTCAAAAGAAGACAGATAAATGATGAATAAACATATGAAAATGTGATCAACGTCACTAATCATCAGGCAAATACAAATTAAAACCACAATGAGATATAACCTTACGCCAGTTAGAATGGCTTTTACTAAAAAGTCCAAAAATAGTAGATGCTGGCACGGCTACAGAGAGAAAGGAACACTTATACACTGTTGGTAGGACTGCAAATCAGTACAACCTCTATGGAAAACAGTATGGAGCTTCCTCAAAGAACTAAAAGTAACCTTACCATTTGACCCAGCAACCCCACTACTGGATTATCTACCCAAAGGAAAAGAAATCTTTTTATCAAAAAGATACCTGTACTTGAATGTTTATTGCAGCACAATTCACAATTGCAAAGATGTGGAATCAACCCAAGTGCCCATCAATTCATGAGTAGATTAATAAAACGTGGTATATGCATACCTTGGAGTACTACTCAAGCATAGAAAAGGATGAATTAATGTCTTTTGCAACAATTTGGATGGAACTGGAGACCATTCTCCCAAGTGAAGTATCTCAACAATGGAAAAACAAACACCACATGTACTCGCCATGAAATTGGAACTAACTGATGAGCACACGTGCACAGAGGGAAGTAAAACTCAGTGAAAATGAAGCAAGATGGGGAAGAGGGGAGGGGTAAAAACCTACCTAATGAATACAATGAACACTATTTGGGTGATGGGCACACCTATAGCCATGACTCAAGCATTACAAAAGCAATCCATGTAACCAAAAACATTTGTACCCCATTAAAACTTTGAAATTTAAAAAAAGGACATTGAATAAATAAATAAAAATAAAAATAAAAACACCATTTCTAGATCACAATAAATGAAACATTTATGTGACCTGGCTTACCAAGAAAATCTAGACTGCCTAAGTCAGCACAACAAATGAATTCACAAGAATAGGATTCCAAAGAACAGGTAATACTTCAAATGAAAACCAAAGGACAATATTTTAATGTTTTCAAAGAATTTAAAAGCCCACTTGGTACCAATATTCCAAACCAAAATTTTCTCGGAAAATTTAAAGGAAACGCTTAAGTTCTTATAATGAGATTAATAAAAGTGAAAGAAAGCCAAAGTGGAAAGTGGATGGAGTCCTCATAGCACTACAAGATAACAGTCTGTCCTAGGGTTGCGTCTCTGTCAAAGTTCAACAGAAATATTACATATCTTTCACCTTTGATCATCTTTCTTTTCAGTTTCTCTATAGGTTATCCAGGCTATCGTTAGCTGTAAGAATAGATGATTTTAAGATCTGGAAGTCTGGCTGGGAGCAGTGGCTCATGTCTGTAATCCTAGCACTTTGGGAGGCCAAGGTGGGAGGATCACTTGAGGCCAGGAGTTCAAGACGAGCCTATGGGCCCCCTCTCTACATAGAATTTAAAAAACTAGCAAAGCACGGTGGCATGTGCTTATAGTCCCAGCTACCCAGTTACTTGGGAGGCTGAAGCAAGAGGATTGCCTGAGGCTAGGAGTTGGAGGTTACAGTGAGCTATGATGATGCCACTGTACTCCAGCCTGGGTGACAGAGTGAGCCTCTGTCTCAAAACAAAACAAAAACTCTGGAAGTCTAGGAAACAGGGTTTACAACTATTATATGGGCTCAGAGATAAGGGAGTAAAGCAATTAGACACATTTACTGAGCACCAACTACATGCAAGGCAGGGCACTAAGATTTGTTAAAGAAACAAAGGTGACAGAAATTCTTAAGGTGCTCACAATTTGGTTGCAGTAAATGACCCTAATACAGACTTCTACATCAATGTAAATTTTAGCTCAAGATGAAAGAAAAAACACAGTGTCACTTCAGAACAAAGACAATCCCTCAATTTGGCTTTTCTTCAGTTACAGCCAACGCCAATTATCTGTACTCACCTGCTATTGTTTCTTGACTTCTAGACCCCATCTCCAGCTTCTCACACTACAGTACCACTTGGTTCATCCTCACCTCACAGCTCTGGGCCTGCACTGCCAGTACTACACGGACAGCCGAGAGCCTGGGAGAATGTGGTTAGACTTCCTGAGAGACACAAAACTTCCTGAGAATCATCCAACACCTGCCCGTCCTGCTCCCTCTTCAAGACTGAGAACCACCCCAGGGTTAGTCAAAGCCTCTAGGCTTTAAGATTCTGCTCTAGCCACCGACTCCAATTCCAGGGGGACTACTGGACTTCGTCTCTTACAGACTGCCCGGCTCTCAGCTCCACCCACCCATGGCCCAACAACAACCCCTTCTGGCACTGTCTGAAGCAGGGGCGGAAGGCAACTTTCACTGAGTGCTACTGACTGCCAGGAACTCTGTACTGAGAAAGGTGCTGAGACCACCTCCGGACTCAGTGGGCAAGAGCACTGTGATGTTGCTGAGGTGGGTAATAACACACGTTGTGTATTTGCCTTCTGATTTTAGGATCTTTATCAACACAGCCCCTTACCCTCTGACTCCAGAGACCAACTCCCTCTTCCACAACAGACACATACTAGACCTTTGGGAACTCTTCATCATAAGGTACTTATCCACTCCAGCCTGGTACTCCCTCATTCCTTACACAGGCATTTTTCTCAGTCCATCGCACCTCCCTTCCACTCTGTCTGCATGAGAGCTGTTAATCACAAAATCCCTTCTACCTCACTCTTTACCATGTCTTCCTTGTTTCACTGCACTCCTTCCTTCTCTGGATTCTGCGGTCAATAGTTAAAGCTGTTTCTCCTTACTCTTCTGATTTAATCACCAAATCTGGATCACACCATCGTCTGTGTTCTCTACTTAGGCCTAGCTTTCTTGAGCAAGATACAGAAGTGCTAATGCAGACAACACAGATTCGTATTGCTCACCCTCTATCATATCTTTAATTCTGAGCATTTATTCCTTCATTCATTTCAAGGGATCCCACACAATCCCCAGAACAATTTTTACGCAGCACCCTAACTTTCCTCAAACACCTAATTCCATGGTCTCTTTCTCTGTGCCCTGTAAGGGAGCTCCTTTATATATACCACACCTGGCTTCACTTCAACATCACACTAACCATTGTCCTGCAGAAGTGCCACATAGTACAGTGGTTAAGGCCACAGTTGCTTGAGCCACCAGCCTAGGTTCAAATCCCAGTTCTGCCCTTACTGGCTATGTGACCATGGGTAAATTACTTAACCTGAGTCTCAGTTTCCCTGTCTTTAAAGTGGGGCTATAATAATAGCACCTACTTCACTGTACTATTGTGAGGAAGAAATGAGTAGCTCTTAGAACAATGTCTGACACTATGTAAGTGTTCAATAGATGTTTCCTATTTCAGTCTTCTAGTGTCAAAAGAAGAAACTTTGCCTCCTTGCCAAAGCTGACACATCTAGCTCTACTCAGTAACAAACTCCTCCCTACTTCTCCATAATCCCTTCCTCTAAAATGTCTTAAAATTCTCCCATTACTAACCCTTTTCCTCCATTTTCCAATACCCTAAAACCTGTTGCATCTAGTAAAAAATTGTTCGCTTGATCCTACCTCTCCTGTGGCTCAATCTGTCTTCTTGCTTCAGATTCCAAATTCTTACAATGCCTCTATTTCCTGTTCCACAGTATCTGGCCTCTGACTATTGCTCTGACCTCATCTCACATCATCGCACACCCCTCTCTCACTCCAGCCATGATCCTCTCTTATGTCTTGAGCAAGCCAAGCACATTCTAGCTTCAAGGCCTCTGAAGTTGCTATCCGCTCTGTGCAGAACTTCTCTCCCCAGCTCCATTGCCTTATTTCTCTCCCTCGGTTTTTCACCTCTTTTCATCTCTCTCACCCCCAAATACCAGTGGCTGGCTCCATAAATATTTATGGAATATATCAACAAAGGACTATGCTAGAGTCTATGGAGACACCAAATGAATCAGACATAGATCCTATCAACAGAGTTGACAGCACAGTAGGGGAGAAAGATGGGTCCAAAAGTATTTGCAATATGGAGCAAAACAAAATATAACTATTCTGTCCTGATTTTTAAGCACCAATACATAGAACTTTATATGCTCACACTTGGTACAGTACAGAGTTTTCTATAATATGGTTCTTCAAGGGATTTCCAATCTGGTGTGGGATATGGATAGACAAGCAATTATCTACCTATCAAGCACAGCAGAATAAAATGTTCTGTAGGAACATAAAGTGAAAGAAGAAGAAGGATTTTAATTGAGCAAAAGGGAGGATGTGGCATTTGAACTGGCCCTTGAAAGATAATGGAGGATTTCTGGAAAGTGAAAAGGGCAGAGAAGTATTCTGGGATGAAGAAACAGCATGGGCAAAGGCCCAGGGAACTTGAAAGCACATTGCACATTCAATAATGGCAAAAAGGTTGGGGTGGAGGAAGGTGTGGGTAATAATGTTGGGAAGACATCTAGATGCTTTATAAAGTTTATACTTGATTTTCTAAGGAATGGGGAACCATAGTTCATTTTTGAAAACAGAGTGGCATGAAAAGATTTGTATTTAGGACAATAACTCTAGCAACTTGAAAAAATTAGTAACCATAGTTTTCCTTAGCCAAAATAAAAAAAAATAATAACATTAAAAAAAACCAGAAAAAAATAACAGACACTTCATTTTAAGGGTTCCCATATAGAAGAAGTGTTAGGAATCAGAATGTGGGCTGTCAATGAGGCATACTGGGTTTCCAAATAGCTGCCACAGGCCAACATTCAATAATATAACCCATGGAAACTATACAACCATACAAAATCAATTTTCTGTGACCTATTTTAGCAACTTCTTTGTACTGACTAATCTTGCTGAAGGGTGAATCATAAATTCAGCAAGAGACCATGTCCTGGTGACCTCACTTGTTCTTAGCCTGCAGGAATATTCCCACCTCTACTGGTTCCAAGGCTTTTGAGAAACATCATAATTGAAAAAGCAGTCATTTTAGTACAAGTCTCAAATTTGGCTTTTTTTTAAAAAGTGAAAGATGGGGAAAAAGGGAATCGAAACAGAGTAACATAAAACCTGGGATAAAGAAACTATACTGCCATGGTTTTTCTAGCCCTAAAGAAAATCTCTGCTTGAGACCTTCTCCTGAAGAACTTAGAACAAGAAAATACAGGCATAGGAATGGTATCAGGTCACCAGAGAGTGAAACCGACGGAAACAAAAGCCCAGTTGACCACTGCCCTTGCCAAGCAGATGAAAATGTGAACGCAGTCAGGGAGGAAAAGTAAGTTAGATTCTGGCAGATTGTTGAGTTTCAGAGCTCTATAGCTAATGCAAAGGATTTCTTTTAAAATTTTTGAATTTAAAAATTGCAACAGCAGTTCATCCAGAAGTAGAGTTATAAGGCACACAGAAATCTTTCTGTGTTAAACAATTCCAACTATACCTACGTTTCCATCACAAACTTCTATTATGAATCTGACTATAGTAATTAGCTCCCACACAACCATGAGTCAGGATCAGTTCAAATACATCTAGAATGATATAATTTTAGAGTTGGGAAGGATAATAGAGATAATTTTTAACTTGCCTCAGTAGGTTTGCAAACCAAAGGCAACAAATAATAAAGTGGTTTATCCAAACTTACGTGGTGACTTAGGAGTAGAACTAGCATAAACTTTTGAGTCCTAGTTGAGTATTCTTCCCATATAGCCTCACCTATCACTACTATGTGCCTATACTTAAAGGGGTATACATGTGTGTGTGTGAGACACCTATTTTTCTCATATACAACGTATCTCATGTCCACATGTTCATATGACTTTTTATGTTCTTGCCTTATGATGTTTATATTTAGTGATTTTTATTTTTAGATTGCAATTCTATGATGTTAGTACGCTGTCTTCTTTATTCTGTGGGGAATTCCTGGTGCTATGGTTGTATTATTACTCAATGGACAAGGACAGGATGTCAGAGATACAGAGGGGAAAAGGGTTTAGCATGGGTACTAGTCAAGAGCATGTCTTTAGAGAACTAAGATTAGTGCCAGGACTAGAAAACAGCCATTCTGGTGGTGGGATCAGGGCCCTCTCTCAGCTGTCTAGGGCATGGCAGATCCTGGGATGGCAGGAAAGAGAGGAGCTGACCCCGAGGAAGCTTTGGTGCCCACCACCTACCTCGAGGTTCTTTAGAAATAACTGCCTCTGCTGCCACCTTGTCTTAGATCTATTCCTTCCATCACTTTATGACCTAGCCTTCTAACAGTTCTCGTCAGTCTTCAGATAATGCAGATAGTGTTAACTAGGTTGGATTTAAGCCACACCCCATAGACCTAGTAAGACTCACTGGCAGGCTCCCTTCATCCACTAGCATAGTCAATATTCCTTCTTAAGAAGTCAGCCTAGGTGTGCCTCTGCCTGAGGCAATGCGATCTCTAGAATGCATTCACAGCTTCTAAGACAGACAGCCCAAAGATGGGACAAAACCCTAAAGCCCTCCTTCCATGCCTACAGACTCATGAGGGTCAGTTCACTTCAGCTCTCTGCGTGGCTCACATGCAAGAGTGTGAAAGGCAAAGTTATGGCCTTCCTTTTACAGATTCATTGGTCCCCTAAAGACCTGTGACCGGCTCTGTGTCTATATATTAATATTTCAGTGAATATGTTAAATGTGGGAAACAATCCTTGCTCAGCTGGATTGTTTTGGTGTGCCTCAGTTTTTCCTAACCAGTGGCGCCCCAAGGGATTAATTTTAGTTCAGTGAACATTACCCAAGTCTGTCTCTTTCACACTGATTTCCACCAGCTACCCCCACAAGGATTGACTGCCAATAAGGCTTTCCAAGCAGAGGGCTATACAGACTGAGGACCATTGGCTTCCAAAGTAAGGGCCAGCCGCAGCTTAGTGGTTAACAACACGGACTCTGAGGAAGACCACCTAGGTTCAAATCGAGGCTCCACTCCTCCCTAGCAGTGGGGATTTGAGCACATCACTTAAGTTTCTGTGCCTCAGTTGCATCATCCTTAACATGGTGTCAATGAAAATACTCTTATCATAGGTGTTATATAACTTAAATAAGCTGCTATCCATAACACACTTAAAACAGCATACAAAGTGTTAGCTGTCGCTGCCAGTGTTACTATTATTTTTTCCTTTCTTTCCACCAGCGCTTTCTCACTTACATTGAGGACGAACACATCAACACATTGGGTGCTCGGACACTGGCTTTCACAGTAACAGACTGTTAATCTGTTTCATGTATGCTGCTCTCATATGTTCCTTCCCCACTCTAGGAAAGAAGTAGCCTTCAAATCTAAAGAAATAATCTTTTGTAAAGAACACAGTCAGGGAATAGGGAAACATTGAAGAAGGAGGCAAAATTATCTCAAATGATTGCCAACTTCAGAAAGGCTATAGGGCAAACCATAATTATCTCGCCAGGCTTTGTGCTCACCAAATAGCAGATTCCTCTAAGAAGAGGAATCCTAACTCTACCTATGTGACTCAGGAGTCTGAGATGGTATCTGGATACTCCCTCCAGGCCAGGGAAACATTCTTCCAACATTAGGGCTACTTTATAAGCCACACACAGTCAGGGGGCTTGGGGAGGAGTGAGCACAGTCAGGGAGGGATTTTCTCTTATAACAAGGATAGTGCAGGGCAGCCTTTGAGACAAAAGCAAATTTTCATTATTAAGCATTTACTGCTGCTAAAGAGCTTCACAGAGAGGAGACACAAGGTATGAAATGCTAAATGATGATATGAGGTTCTCAGAAAAGAGGGTGGAGTCATTCATTTTCCTAAAAGGCACAAACCTGGCTGGGTGTAGTGGCTTATGCCTGTAATCCTAGCACTCTGGGAGGCCGAGGTGGGAGGATTGCTTAAGGTCAGGAGTTCAAGACCAGCCTGAGCAAAAGTGAGACCCCATCTCTACAAAAAACAGAAAAATTATCTGGGTATGGTGGTGTGTGCCTGTAGTCCCAGCTACTTGGGAAGCTGAAGCAGGAGGATTGCTCGAGCCCAGAAGTTTGAGGTTGCGGTGAGCTATGATGATGCCACTGCACTCTAGCCTGGGCAACAGAAAAAGATCCTTTATCAAAAAAAAAAAAAAAAAAGCTAAATAAATTGATGTTTTGCTTTTAAATTATCAGCTTGATTCTTATCAGATTTACATTCATTTCACATTAAAAAAATTTTTTTGGAGCACACACTAGATTCAGAGCACTAAGTTAGTTACTAAAATAAAACAATGGGTAAGAGTTACAGGATACAAAATCAGCATACAAAAACCAGCAGCATTTCTATTTGCCAAAAGCAAATAATCTGAAAAACAAACCAAGAACGTAATCCCATTTACAATAG